>JAAOAW010000350.1:0-39123 GCA_013186925.1 Fusarium succisae
CCGGGCGTAATAGACTTGTGTGTGTGTGTGTGTGTGTGTGTTTTCTCATAGCTGAGAGCTTACATCACCACAGAGAGCTAAGTCTTCTCGTATCACGTTATGTGTTTAAGAAGTGTTTTACTAGTCCTGGCGACAGAAACCTAGAAACAACCACTGGGGCAAGATATTAAATGGAGTCTTGTGGTTATATCAAGTGACTAGATAGATATATAACAAGCATACCAGAAAGCATGTTGGGAGATAAGATTCAAGACTTCTATGCTTTGACTCACTGTGCCTTACCCTCGACAGCAACAGACCAGATTTGCTGTACACATCGAAGTCCAGCCTCAAAAGCACCTTGAATCCATCCGTGAGTAAAGCTAGCCTGCTCACCCGCAAAGAACACTCTATTCTCCCAATCAGGCTGTTGCATGACATCCAAGAACTTCGTCTTTTGCATCGGCCCGAAATAGCAGAAAGCGCTTCCGCCAGCCAACTCATCCGCTGGGAAGACTTGCGAGGCTCCAGCTTCGAGAAGGTCAAGAGACTTGGCTTCAGGGAAGATTCTGTTCAGGTTCTCGGCGGCTATTTGGATTCGCCTGTCTGGGGAGAGAGATCCGAGGATAGTAGCGTCTTGTTCAAAGGTGTATGCTGCCATGATGACACCGCGGTTAGAATGCTTGAACTGAGTGTTACCATCCGTTTTGGGGAACATGGTGTAACGGATAGGAAGATCGCTGACAAGACCGCCATCTAGGCCTTGACCCGCTTTAGTGAAGACCTCCTCCCACCATCTCTTCTTGTACTGGAGGAGGATCTTGGTGACCTCCACGTAGCGTACGTCTCGAACTGCCATTTCCTGCATGGGAACGAAGGGCTTGGACTTGGCAATTGTTCGCTGCGCAGTGTAAGGAATGGCGAGGATGAGATAGTCTGAGGTGATTGATTTCTTTAGGCTGTTGGCTGTGACTTCGTAGGTCACCTTTACTGGAGCTTGGAGAGGGATTTGGGGGTCAGATTGTTCATGGATACCGATCTCGGTGACTCGAGCACCATAGATGATATCATCAACCAACGATTCTGTGAGATATTAGCGAAGAGTGTTTTCAGCGAAGGCGCAGAAGTGACTCACTTTCTTTTCTATCGGTGGAAACGAAGGCGTTGGGCACAGCATCCATCCCCTCTTGAAGCTGTTTCATACCCGCCTGTTCGCCACCTTTATTGCTCGACAAAAAGGCATCTTTGAACGACTCAATGAAGCCATTCTCGAAAACGACATGAGCATTACCGAGATCATACAGATTGATAGCATCTTCAGTCCACCCCGCAACATCTGTCAAGTAAGATCGTAGCGTGTAGCTATCATACTGCTTGGTGATCGCGGCATAGGCCTCCTTGATAGCTTTGACTTGAATCTTCTCGGGAACCGCTACCTCGTCAGCAGCCTTTTCATAGGCATTCCAGAAGTCAATAACAACCTGTTCGACAGCGTCTGTGAATAGCTTGTCGCACGTCTTGCCTTTTTCGCAATCACGGAGACCAGGGAAGAGAGACAGCAGCTTGGCGTCCTTCTCTTGAAGAAGCTCATTGAAGCGATCGTAGGTAAGCGTCTCACCGTAGCCTGAGATGTAGATGAACTTGTTCTTCATCTCAAAGTCGAACAGCTGGGTCTTCAGGCCAAAGTCTTCGATGTACTTGTGTAGTAAGTAGTGATTCGCGGGAATGCGCATGGCACCGCCCTCGCCATGAAGGCCATGCGCGAAAGATGGCTCCCGGAAGGTCTTGACTCGTCCGCCGACTCGGGAAGAGGCCTCGAGGATGGTGACCTTGAACCCAGCCTTCTTCAGCTCGTAGCCCGCACAAAGGCCAGAGACACCAGCGCCGATGATAGTGACCTACTCATCTTTAGCAGGGTGTCCCATAGAGACGATTGCTAAGTATACTCACTGTTGGACAGCCTGGGAGCTTTTCTCCAGGCTTTCCCGGTCCATCTTTCATAAGAGCCAGCAGAACATCTTGCAACTGCTCAGACTCGTCGGGGATGGGACGATCCGCGACTCCGATCTTTGCCTTGACTTTCTGAAACAGGGTTCTGGAGCCATTCTGGTTGTGTTTCTTGCATGCGATGAAATAGCTCAGAAGTGGGAGGGTGCTCTCGGAATGAATCTCACAGGTGAGAAACTCATCCGTGGCGAGGTCAAATGTTGAGGCCATGTTTCCTTGGGAATAAATTATGAGTAGTTCTTGGTTGCTTGCTTATGCGTTCAGACAAAACCTGTCGCAATAGGCTACTTTATGTAGTCTTTGCTCTTCCGTCAATTGAGTTGCGTTATGCAGGCGACAGATGAATCATTGGCGGCGCCACTCAAGTGGCTGGCTGAGATTCCAGCAGTTCACTATCACATTGCTCTCAATCACAAACATGTATGCGCGGAACCCTAACAAGATATCACATTGCATACGCCACGAAACATATATAGACGTGCAAGTTGAAAGGTATGTGACAGAGAATCAGTACATGGTGTTCTAGACCCGAGCCTGATCCAGGATAGCCTCAGTGTTAGCTCATTACTGCCCAGTCAGTGGCTAGCTGAGCATAGCCATCCAAGCATTTTAGGGTTGCATTTTGTGACGCATGTTCTAACTCCAGGGTTAAGTCTAGGATATCTTCGTATCAGCTTAATAGCTTAGTTTATCTCTCTGCGGGCGAGGTGATAGTTTCTCAGTCGTCGGCGGTTCCCAAAACTGAACACCCACAGCTCAAACTACGAGCGCTTGGCCCAATTCAGCACTTCAGCCCTCAGAAGCTAACTCAAAGCCTGAGACATGCAGTTTATTGCCAATATTTCACGTCAGGAAGATATGCACGAGGGACCTAGTGGGAGCTCGGGTGTCATTGGGCTCTAGCGGGGATTCCGAGAGCAATTGTCGTTTTACTCAATATGATCCGTGTCTTGGTCAATATCTAACGGTGGAGGACTTGCTCCGGATTAAAGTGTCTTAACCGAGCTTATCTTAGCTTGTTTTCTATATCTGGAACGGCATATCTTATCTTATCACATTTGGGATGCGATAAGATAAGATAAGACCCCGCGTCTCAAGTGTGCTGGTTTGTAATTAACTGCTTGCCAGAGAACCTTTGGAAAAGGGAATAAAGGCTACAGAATACCCAGTAAACTATTCTATTAGTTACATCTAAATTAATATGTCGATTTTTCTTGCGCAACCAATAGGGTGATGTAAGCTCTTAAGTTGTTAAACCCTTTGGGTTGACGCGTCCGGTACAAAAACAGTATCAGATGAGATTTTGTTTTGGAGTTTGGAAAGACGCCTCTGTCTGAATGCATCAATGCCCTCTTATCTACGTTTACAAATCGATCTTGGATCATATACAGTCTTTCATGATAGTTTTACGTAAAGTATTCTATGTAATGAAGGTATTAACACGATCAATTGACCTTGAGCACTCA
This sequence comes from Fusarium succisae, assembly GCA_013186925.1. Classification (NCBI taxonomy): domain Eukaryota; kingdom Fungi; phylum Ascomycota; class Sordariomycetes; order Hypocreales; family Nectriaceae; genus Fusarium; species Fusarium succisae. Next base: position 3,453 of record JAAOAW010000350.1, read on the forward strand.
AGTTACCCTGCATCTTTGAAGTATCACAAGGATGACTAATAAGTTGGGCGACATCAATGATCGTCATGCCAATTAAGCGTACGAGTTAGCTACAATCAACTCGCCAGTCATCTGCCATGTTCATTCCTTTTTCGCGTTAATGATCTGAGAATTCGGCATCGACATGCCCGGAGTAACGACCTCCGACCCTTCACCCGCTGCCGGTTCAATGCCCCCAACGGCTCCGTTTGCCCCGAACCAAGAACATTGGTCACGCTCACGTGCGGGGATTGACCCTCTAACCAAACCGAGCCCAAAGACCCCACGGCGCGTTAACGAATCTGGGGTAGATCCGGGGTAAAAAACCCGCAAACACGCAGCGGGCATCGGCTCAAGTCTCCCCCACAAGCAAGTTTTGGGGTTCAATCTTGGCTGAATGGTACGACTTCCTCGGTTCATCTACCGGAGAGGGAAATGTCACTGCCAACCTTGGCCCAACCCCACAAACTCAGATTGATAGATATAAAGGACTGTGGGGATCTTCAAAACGAAACACAAACACCAGACTCAACCATCTTTACTTCCACTTGAGTCAAGTCTGCTTATCTTCAAGATGTCGAAGCAAGTTGCCGAAGAAACTCACCTCCCCGACGCCGACGCCAACGACTTCCAGGGTCTCGTCCTCGCCGATGTCATCCCCCGCGACCGCAAACCGTGGTATTCCGACTGGACGTTATGGAAACTCAACCTCCTCCTCCTCAGCGGTCTTTTGACTCAAACCGCTACTGGTTTTGACGCGAGTATGCTCAATGGAGCGCAATCGCTGCCGCAATGGCAGTCGTATTTCGGCCAACCCAAGGGGACGCGTCTCGGCGCTATGACGTTTGGACCCAACGGTGGTGTTCTCATTTCGATCCTCATCTCATCCCAACTTTGTGATTGGCTTGGACGAAGAAAGCCCATCTTTATCGGATCGATTACTATCATCGTCGGCGCGATTGTCCAGACTTGCTCGTATAACTATGGCATGTTTGTCGCTTCGCGTTTCGTCATTGGTTTCGGTCTCGGTATTGTTTCTACTGCGGCACCTCCTCTCCTCTCCGAAGTTACATACCCGACACATCGCGGAAAGATGACATCTTTCATGATGGTCTCGTGGCCACTTGGTGCCATCATTGCTGCTTGGGTCACTTACGGAAGCTTCCAAATGCAGAGCTCTTGGGCATGGCGTCTTCCCAGTCTTCTCCAGGGCGCTTTCTCGGTTATTCAGGCCTCGTTGGTCATGTTTGCACCCGAGTCTCCTCGATGGTTGATCTACAAGGGCCGATACCAAGAAGCGAAGGATATTCTCGTCAAGTGGCACGGCTACGGAGATCCCAACTCGAGACTTGCACGCTTCGAAATGGCCGAGATCACAGCGACTCTCGAGATCGAGAAGGTCCAGAAGAAGTCACGATGGGCCGAATGGATCTCTACTCGCGGCAACTGGCATCGATTCTTCCTTGCTCTGTACATCCCCGCCATGTTGCAGTGGTCTGGAAATGCCCTCACCTCGTACTATCTCTCCAAGGTCCTCAACTCAATCAACATCACCGACCACAAGACCCAGCTTCTTCTCAACGCCGGTCTTCAAATCTGGGGTTTCCTCTCGGCTGTTGTTTTCGCCACCATGATTGACAAGTTTGGCCGACGTAGACTCTTCCTCGTTGGTATGTCCGGCATGGGTGTATCATACATCATCTGGACAATCTGCTCTGCTCGCAACCAACAGGAGAACTTCGAGCACATTGGCTACGCTGGCGCAGTTCTGGCCATGATCTTTGTCTTCTCATTCTGGTATCACGCTTGTTCTCCCATTGGAGCCACTTATATCATGGAGGTCACACCGTACTCGCTCCGTGCAAAGGCATCTATGTTGTACCAGCTCACTGGCAACTTGGCGGGTGTCTACAACGCTTTCGCTAACCCTGTTGCTATGGAGGCTATTGCTTGGAAGTACTACATCGTTTGGTGTGTCGCGATTGCTGTTCACTTGACCCTGATCTTCTTCTTCTTCCCCGAGACCAAGGGCTATTCTCTTGAAGAGGTAGCGGAAATCTTTGATGGACCTGATGCTCCTGTCGGTGCGAATGCGATTGGACAGAAGAAGATGGATGACATGGCGGCCATGCACAAGGAATGAGAGGCAAAGGATTTGAGAGGGCTCGAAATACTAGCAGAGAAATGAGGTAGAAAGGAAGTGAATTGACTATTGCGAGCTATCGTACTAGCCCAGTGACTACCGTCGCCACAGTTATCGTAATAACAGTGATGTTGCCCATGCAATGCAATAAAACTTAGGACCTCTAACTTAGGTGACAAAAGTCCTTAGTTAAGCTTAGATTAATTTAGTATAGATTTAGTGAATCTTAGACTAAGCAATTTTGGCACCTCAATTTAAGGTCAGAAGGCTTCTTGCACCCCGGGACCAAGATCCAATAAGTTACGCAAGGAAAAGATTACAAAAAGAAAAGTTCCACACAGAAAAACACTCTGCCGTCTCCCCCCCAACCATACTAGGAGTTACTATTTACAGTGCCGCAGCCGTAGTGGGAAAGAAAAGCGCATTGTTGAGACAGCTCACAACAGCGTCGCCACTACCCTGCAGAACGCTCAAGCAATCTTCCGCCGCTCCCTCTCCGAATGGCCCAAGGGCACTGTCGCAAGCACCAAGGTTCAAGGCAAGTTGAACGGCATTCTGCCCAGCCAGGCTGGAACAAGCCGCCGGGAGTGTAGAGATACACGTCCCAGAGAGGGCATTGTTAAGACAGTTAACGACAACCGAGCCAGAGGTGAAGAGACCGATACCCGAGGTAGTGCAAGACGCCACGGCTCCTGTGTTGTAATTGCCGAGTGCTGTTCTACAAGCTGGAGCGGATATACCAATGGCGACGGAACCAGTCAAGGTGCCAAGGAACACGCAATCTTCAGGTAGTTCGAAGCAGGCCGGCTGAGGGGTTGGTGTAGGCGTTGGTGTGGGAGTAGTCGTAGACTCAGCGCAGTATGGAAGGCCAGTAACGGTACTTGAGCCAGACGCAAGACCAAAGGCAATCTCGAGACACTCAACGATGCTGGTACCTGTTGTGCTGCCAGTGATGTCACCAGTGGAGAGACATGTAGCAGCACTTCCAGCGGCAAAGGGACCGAGAGCAACAGCGCAAACAGCAACATCGGCAACAAGTTCAAGACCATTGGCATTTGCCAGATCTGTACAAGCATCGGGAAGAGTTGTAATGCAACGCTCCTCCAAGGCATCAAGGACACAGTTGAAGATACTCAAACCAGAAGAGCCAACGATCGGGGTGGTGGCGAGGCAGGTGGCAACGTTGCCAACGGCATAGGGCCCGAGGGCAACAGTACAGGCAGCGAGGACGGGAACAAGAGCTAGACCGTTGGTAGTCTCGAGTTGTGCACAGGCAGCAGGGAGAGCCACGGCGCAAGAACCCGAAACGTTTGGCGAAGGGATACACTCAGTTGCAGACGAGGTCTGGGGCTCGGGGGTGGTTGGGCTGGCGGAGGTTGGGGCCTCGGTTGTGGCAGGCTCAGAAGATGTCTCTGCGGCGGATGAGGTGGGCTCGGGGGACGTGGCCGGGGCGGATGAACTCTCAGCCTCTGAGGAGCTGGCTGGAACATCACTGGAAGTCTCAACAGGAGCGACGGAAGAGGTCTCAGCGGGTGCTTCGGAGGAGGTTGCAGGTGCGGATGAACTAGCTTCCTCAGAGGAGCTGCTGGCAGGAACATCACTGGACGTCGCAGCGGGCGTTTCAGAGGAGACCTCGGAAGCATCTGAGGTAGCCGGTGACGAAGACTCCTCAGCGGGTGAGGAAGTGGTGCTAGCGGCGGCATCCGAGGTAGCTGGCGATGACGACTCCTCGGTGGGTGAGGAAGTGGTACTAGCGGCAGCATCGGAGCTGCTGGTAGGTTCGGTGTCAGCTGAAGAAGTCACGGCCGTATCAGAAGAGGTAGCAGGAGCAGAGCATCGCTGGACGTCTCTGCGGGTACATCGGAAGAGGTCTCGGGGACATTCGATGTTGCGGGGACAGAAGTGACACTGGCACCAGAGTCATCGGAAGTGCTGGTAGGCTCAGTACCGGATGAGGATGACTCAGGTACATCGGAGGAGGTTGCAGCAGCAGAGGAGCCAGCGTCGCTTGAGGTCTCCGTAGGTACATCAACTGTAGACGAAGACTCTTCAGCCGGGGCAGATGAGGACTCAATCTCGGCCGACGAAGTTGGTGAAGCAACAGAGGTAGATGAGGCGCCGGAATCTGAAGAGCCACTGGCACCAGCATCAGTGGAAGTCTCAGCAGGACCAGCTGATGTAGTCTGTGAGGACTCGCCAGCCGGTGTAGATGAGGTTTCAGCGTCAGCGGTAGAGGAGGCACCGGTGTCTGAGGAGCTACCAGCGCCGGCATCACTAGAGGTTTGCGCAGAGACATCCGATGTAGCAGAAGTAGAGCTGGCGGGAGAGTCACTGGTTGAGGCACCTGAGGAAGTCTCGGGAACGTCAGAGGTAGCAACGCCGGAAGAGGCACCGTCATCAGATGAAGTGTTTACACCAGCGTCACTGGAAGTCTCCGCAGGAGCATTCGAAGTCGCCGAGGACTCAGCACCGGCCGATGTAGTACCTTCAGCTCCGGAGGTTGATGAGGCACCAGCATCTGAAGAGCTATTGGCGGTATCACCACTGGAGGTCTCAGAAGGGCCATCTGAAGTCGCAGAAGACTGCTCAGATGCTGCAGACGTGGGGTTGGCCGAAGAATCAGTGGAAGCTTCTGAGCTAACAGCAGCACCGGAGGAAGTCTCAGGTGTACCGGAGGTAGCAGGCCCAGAAGAGGCACCACTGCCGGATGAAGTGTTCACGCCAGCGCCACTGGAAGTCTCAGAAGCAACATCCGATGTGGCCGCAGAGGACCCCCCAGAGCCCGCAGAAGTGCCTGATGTCTCAGTGGGTTCTGAGGACGCGGCAGAAGAGGACTCAGGCGTAGCAGATGAAGCTCCAGAGGATTCACCAGCTGTAGACGCAGTGCTGGAAGTGCCCAAGCCGTCGTCGGTTGTAGCAGAAGATCCGTCGGAAGTTGACTCAGGTCCAGATGAAGAAGCCGCCGAAGACTCTCCACCAGCTCCAGAAGTGGCAGACGCTGAAGCACTCTCGGAACCAGAGCCTGAAGGGGCCTCTGAGGGAACAACCGAGGTACCGGAAGACTCACCAGCTTCAGACGAAGACTCAGCAGGGGGAGCAGATGTGTTGGAGCTCTCAGAAGGAGCACCAGAGGTAGAAGAAGCATCAGGTCCTGATGACGTAGTGGCGGCACCTGAACCAGAAGACGAAGTACCAGTGGTCTCAGAACCGGGACCGGAAGAGGTCTCTGCGGGGACACTAGAAGTGCCAGAAGACTCTCCTGGGCCGGCGGAGGTGTTGGAGCTCTCGGAGGGAGAACCGGAAGTGGAGGAGCCCTCGGATCCTGATGAAGTGTTCGAAGGCTCTCCAGCGGAGCCAGTAGAACCAGAAGTCTCTATTCCAGCTCCCGATGAGGTAGTAGCAGCGCCTGAGTCAGAAGTTGAAGAGGCGCCGGTGGCAGGAGAACTAGAACCAGTAGAGGTGTCAGGGCCTGATGAAATGTCAGTGATCTCTTCAGAGGACGACGATAAACTAGAGATTTGTGTAATGAATCCCGATGAGGTGAAAGTCATGAAGGTAGGTCCAGTGGTGCTATCTGAAGTGGCCTCGAATCCAGTTGAGGCGGTCTCTGAGCCTGAACCAGTGGAAGCCTCAGTGGCAGTTCCGGTAGAGGCACTGGATCCAGTCGAAGTGGTCTCTGCACCGAGTCCAGTGGAGGTTGTCTCTGAGTCAGAGCCAGTTGAGGCAGACTCTACATCAGAACTAGATGAAGCTTGAGTTGCAAGTCCAGTAGAAGAACCTTCTGAATCGATAGAGGTACCACTGGTAGAGACAGGGACACCAGTGCTGTCAGTTTCTGGAGCTGAAACCGAAGAAGATGCACCCGGTCCAGAAGATGAAGTGGCGGCAGTAGACTCAGAGGTACCAGAACTTCCAGATGAGACCTCAGATCCAGCTGATGAAGTCTCCGAGCCGAGCTCTGATGAAGAGGCTCCAGAGGCAACTCCAGTTGAAGATCCTTCAGAGCCTTCAGATGCACTGGTAGTCGAAACGAGGGTACCGGTATTGCCTGACTCTTCGACAGCAGTCGAAGAAGAAGCAACTGATCCCGCTGGGGTGGTCTCAGAACCAGAGTCAGATGATGCAGCACCGGAGGGGGCTCCAGTTGAAGATCCTTCGGAACCGGTAGAGGCAGTTGCGGTAGAGGAAGGGGCACCGGTGCTTGACTCCTCAGCAATTGTCGAGGAAGCACCTGAAGTCTCTAAGCCAGAACCAGATGAAGTAGCGCCAGTGGGGATTCCTGTTGAAGAGCCTTCAGAGCCCTCAGACGTACCAGCTGTAGAAGCTGGGGCACCAGTACCTGACTCCTCTCCAGCGGTTGAAGAAGCACCTGATCCTTCTGAAGAGGTCTCAGAGCCGGTGTCAGAGGATGTAGTACCACCAGGAAGAACACCAGTTGAAGATTCGTCAGAGCCGCTAGTGCTTGTAGAGGTAGGGGCACCAGTATTGCCAGTCTCTGAAATTGAAGCAGACGGAGCACCCGAATTGGCTCCAGATGTCTCGGTACCAGACCCAGATGATGCCTGACCAGTGGGAACTTCTGTTGTGGATCCTTCAGAGGCACCCGAGGTGCTGCTTGCAGTGCCCGCGGTATCAGTGTTATCAGTCTCAGTAAGCGAAGCAGAGGAACCACCAGTTTCCGCTGAAGATGTTTCAGAGCCAGAGCCAGATGATGTCTCACCGACAGGAGTACCCGTTGGAGATACATCAGAGGTGCTGCTTGTAGCGCCAGTGTTGCCACCTGTCTCCGAGACTGAAGCCAAAGAAGTATCTGACCCAGGCCCAGAAGTCCCACTACCAGCAGTCTCAGTGCCAGAGGTTCCAGCGCCAGAGCTAGATGATATAGCTTCAGTGGGAACTCCGGTAGAGGCCCCTTCAGAGGCAGCTGAGGTGCTACTTGCAGTACCAGGCCCAGCGGTGACAGTGGCACCAGTGTTACCACTAGTCTCTGAAGGAGAAGCCGAAGAAGTGCCTGATCCAGCTCCAGAGGTCTCGGCTCCGGAAGACTCAGCACCGGAGCCAGAGGTGGCACCAGTGGGGACTCCTGTTGAAGGTCCGCCAGAGCTGTCAGAGGTACTGCTTGCAGTCTCAGGGCCGCTAGTGTTTCCGTTGGTCACTGCATCTGAGGAAGCACCTGATAGAACCGAGCTAGACTCTGAACCAGATCCAGAGGACGAAGCTGAGGGAGCTTCAGTGGAGGATACTTCAAAGCCGCCCGAAGTAGTACTTGCAGAGCCTGGCGCACCGGTGTTAGTATTGGTTGCAGTATCTGAAGAAGACCCAGATGCAATTGGAGATGTCTCTGAGCCAGACAGCGAGGATGAAGCCCCCGAAGGAAGTCCGTTAGATGATCCTTCAGAACCGCCAGATGTCGTGCTTGCAGATTCATAGACACCAGTGTTACCACTAGTCTCCGACCCGAGAGTTGAAGAAGCACCCGATCCTTCTGAAGATGTCTCTACGCCAGTTCCAGATGTGGCAACAGTGGGAAGTCCCGTTGAGGATCCGCCAGAGTCATCAGAGGTGCTAGTAGACTCAGAGCCGCCAGTGTTGCCATTGGTCATGGTATGCGAAGATGCACCGGATGGGGCTGAAGTCGCCTCCGGTCCAGTTCCAGAGGATGAAGCTCCTGAAAGAACCTCAGTGGAGGTTATTTCAGAGTCACCAGAACTGGTACTTCCCGAACCAGGACCGCCAGTGTTGCCACTAGTGTCAGTCTCAGATGCAGTACCTGATCCAAATGAAGACGTCTCTGAACCGAAGTTAGAGGACACAGCTCCAGAAGAAATCCCAGTTGATGATACTTGAGCACCGACAGAAGTGGTGCTCGCGGGGCCGGGGCCAGCCGTGTTACCACCAGTCTCTGTCGCTGGGACTGACGAGGTATCAGAACCCTGTTGTGACACGGCGCCAGAGGTGCTTGAAGTTCCACCAGAGCTTCCCGGAGCAGAGGTCGACTCGCTACCGGTACCAGAGGTTGATAAAGCACCTGATGGAGAACCAGTAGACTCGCCAAGGCCAGTGTCAGTGCTAAAAGTATTGCCGTTGGTAAAGGAACCGGAAGGATCTGAGCTCTGTTGGGATGCCGTACCAGAAGTACTCGGGCCTCCAGCACCAGACGTCTCTTGACTCTGAGAGTCAGAAGTTGGCGATGCGCCTGAAGCGGCGGTCGTCAATGATCCGTCGGTGCCAGTAAAGGTAGTGCTTAAAAACTCAGTACCCACGGTGCCACCGTTGGTGAGCGTATCCGACAGCGAGGATTCAGAAGAGAAGGCACCTGAACTTTCCTGGGATGTGGGACTAGAGGTACTGAAGGCGGACTCAGAGCTACCAGTAACAGAAGCTGACAGATCACCTGATGAAACTCGAGTTGAAGATACTACAGAGCCACTGGAAGTGCCGCTCGCAGAGCCAGAGTTGACATCGGTGAAGGAATCAGAGGTAGAAGATTGAGAAGAAAACACATCTGAACTTTGCTGGGAGGGGGAACCGGAAGTGCTTGAAGCGCCAGAGTCGGAGCTTCCAAGGGAAGACGTTGACTCACCTTGAGAACCATCAGAGGTTGATGAAACACCTGAGCCCTCGCTAGTTCCGGTGGCTCCAGGGGATACAGTTGAAACAGGCGTGGGCTCGATCACGATCACGGTACCGGTAGGATCTGTTCCAGATGGTGCCAGAGTTATACTTGTTTCAATGGGTCCACTGCCTGTGATGGTGGTGTAAGGACCAGTGAAGGTAGAACTAGGTGACGAAGTTGAGGGCTCGAGGATGATGACTGTGCCGATAGTATCTGTGCCTGATGGTGGAAGTGTTAAGGTAGAGGTACCAGTAGCGGTGCCTGTGTTGACGCCAGTGATAGTGGTGAAAGGACCAGTGAACGTCGAGGCAGGAGCTGAAGTTGAAGGCTCAAGAACAATGACAGTTCCGATGGTGTCAGTTCCTGTTGGGGGCAGAGTGATGGTAGATACTCCTGTGCCTGTGCCCGTGTTGATACCAGTGATTGTGGTGAAAGGACCTGTGAACGACGAAGCCGAGGCCGATGTTGATGGCTCGAGCACGATGACGGTTCCAATAGTATCTGTCCCTGACGGTGGGAGAGTGACTGTTGAGGCCCCTGTGGCGGTCCCTGGGCTGACACCAGTTATAGTGGTGAATGGACCAGTGAATGTTGACGCAGGTGCTGATGTTGAAGGTTCCAACACAATGACTGTGCCGATGGTATCTGTTCCAGATGGAGGAAGTGTGATGGTTGAGGCTCCAGTCGCAGTACCTGTGTTAACACCGGTGATGGTAGTGAAGGGTCCGGTGAAAGCAGGAGCTGAAGTTGAGGGCTCCAACACAATAACGGTACCAATCGTGTCAGTTCCAGAGGGTGGTAAGGTGACGGTCTGGGCTCCCGTAGCTGTGCCTGTGTTCACTCCGGTGATAGTGGTAAATGGGCCTGTAAACGTGGTTGGGGTAGCAGCTGTAGATGGCTCCAGGACAATCACGGTGCCGATTGTATCTGTACCAGAAGGCGGCAAAGTGACTGTGGCAGTCCCAGTCGCAGTACCAGTGTTCACACCTGTGATGGTAGTGTAAGGCCCAGTGAAAGCTGGAGATGAAGTCGAGGGTTCCAAGACAATCACGGTACCGACAGTATCCGTACCCGAAGGCGGGAGAGTCAGAGTAGCGGGGCTAGTTGCAGTTCCAGTATTCACACCGGTAATAGTGGTGAAGGGTCCAGTGAAAGTGGTGGCTGCTGCTGAAGTTGAAGGCTCCAAGACGATAACGGTGCCCACTGTATCTGTGCCAGTCGGAGGCAGGGTCAGAGTGGAAGGGCTAGTTGCAGTTCCAGTGTTGACGCCTGTAATGGTAGTGAAGGGGCCTGTAAAGGTTGTTGGGACTGCAGAAGTGGAAGGCTCTAGGATGATGACTGTGCCGACTGTATCTGTACCACTAGGAGGGAGGGTCAATGTAGAAGCACCAGTCGCTGTGCCAGTATTGACGCCTGTTATCGTTGTAAAGGGACCAGTGAAGGTTGTACGAGTAGAAGGCTCCAGTACAATGACTGTACCAATGGTGTCCGTGCCAGACGGAGGTAGGGTAATGGTAGAAGCCCCAGTCGCAGTTCCGGTGTTGACACCCGTGATAGTGGTGAACGGTCCGGTGAAAGGCCCATTGGCACTGGCGCTGGTAGAAGGCTCGAGCACGATGACTGTACCGATGGTATCGGTGCCAGAAGGAGGCAACGTCACGGTGGAAGATCCAGTGCCTGTGTTAACGCCAGTGATGGTCGTGAAAGGACCAGTGAACGTTGTGCGGGTGGAAGGCTCGAGGATAATGACAGTGCCGACTGAGTCAGTGCCAGACGGGGGAAGTGTCACAGTTGAGGCACCAGTTGCAGTCCCAGTATTCACACCAGTGATGGTAGTGAAGGGGCCAGTGAACGTTGTGCGGGTGGAAGGCTCGAGGATAATGACAGTGCCGATAGTGTCGGTACCAGAAGGAGGCAGGGTGACTGTGGAAGAACCAGTGCCTGTATTGACACCAGTTATAGTGGTGAAAGGTCCTGTAAAGGTCTTGGTCGTTGATGGCTCAAGCACAATGACAGTACCAACCGAGTCAGTCCCAGAAGGTGGCAAGGTCACAGTAGAGGCGCCGGTGCCTGTGTTAACACCAGTGATTGTCGTGAAAGGCCCAGTGAAGGTCTTGGTAGTAGATGGTTCCAGAACAATGACAGTGCCCACGGTATCAGTTCCTGAGGGTGGAAGTGTGACGGTTGAGGAACCAGTACCAGTGTTGACACCAGTGATCGTAGTGAAAGGACCAGTGAATGTTGTGCTTGAGGGAGGGCCAATCACGATAACGGTGCCGCTTGGGTCACCACCTGAAGGAGGAAGGGTGACGGTCGTCGGGATGGGACCGGCTCCTGTGATGGTGGTGAAGGGACCAGTGAAAGTGCTTGAAGGGGCAGAGGAAGAAGGCTCAAGGACGACAACAGTTCCAGTTGAGTCGGTACCCGAGGGTGCCAGAGTGAGAGTCGCAACGCCAGTGCCAGTGTTGATTCCAGTGATGGTGGTAAAGGGACCAGTGAAGCTAGAGGCAGGGGCAGTGACTGAAGGCTCTAGAATGACAACCGTGCCGGTCGGGTCAGAGCCAGATGGGGCTAGTGTAAGTGTTGCAGTCAGACTTCCTGTGTTGACGCCAGTGATCGTAGTGAAAGGGCCAGTGAATGTGCTTCGCGGTCCAGTCGTGCTAGGTTCAAGGACGATGACAGTACCGACCGAGCCTGTACCAGAAGGAGGAAGAGTAACAGTCGTTCCCGATGAGCCGGTATTCACTCCAGTGATGGTTGTGAAGGGACCAGTGAAGGTGCTTGGCTTCGATGTTCCACTGGGCTCAAGGACAATGATAGTTCCGGTAGGATCCGAGCCTGATGGGGGAAGGGTAACAGTTGAAGCGGCGGTGCCAGAATTGACGCCGGTGATTGTGGTGAAGGGACCTGTAAAGGTCGTCCTCTGCGTAGTCGTGCTTGGCTCAAGGACAATAACCGTGCCGACACTGTCAGTGCCTGAGGGGGGAAGTGTGACTGTAGTTCCAGCAGAACCAGTATTGACTCCAGTGATAGTAGTGAAAGGGCCTGTGAAGGTGGTCTTCTGAGCACTTGTACTAGGCTCCAAGACAATGACAGTGCCGATGGAGTCAGTACCAGAGGGGGGGAGTGTCACGGTTGCACCCGTAGAACCAGTGTTGATACCAGTAATAGTGGTGAACGGACCAGTGAAGGTACCCTTCGAAGTGACAGAGTTGGGGTTGGGGACACCGGAGCCTCCAGAGGAAGCATGTCCAGGGGAAGTTGTCGTAGGTCCAATAACGATAACAGTGCCAGTGCCACCCGTACCAGATGGCAGAATAGTAAGAGTCGTTGCCGGAGACTTACCTGTATTGGTGGAAGAGGGCTTGGAACCATGAGATGTTGGATCAATCACGATGACAGTTCCAACACCACCAGTACCAGAAGGAGGGAGTGTCAGAGTGGTAGCCTGAGATCCCGGTCCATCAGCCGTGATAGTTGTGTATGGACCCGTGAAGGTCTTGCTCTGAGTACCAGAGGGGATGACCACGATAACCGTTCCGCTGGGGCCATTGCCTCCAGGAGGAAGAGTCAGAGTGGTTGGGTGACTCCCAGCAGGTCCATTGTTTGTAATAGTCGTGTACGGGCCAGTGAAGGCAGGGCGTGTGCCACCAGAGCCACCAGAACCTCCCGATGGGTTGACTATGATCACTGTTCCGGTGTGATCATTGCCAGAGGGCGGTCGGGTGATTGTAGTGGGGTTCGATCCGGGGTTGTTGCTAGTGATGGTCGTATATGGACCAGTAAAGTACGGTTCCGGGTTACTAAATGCAAGTCATCAGACTAGTCTTCCCCAAGGCGAGAGGAACGGATAAACTTACCCTGTGATGTACCTAGTCGAAGTCTTGGTGATAGTGAAGGCAGTGACCAAGGTAGTAGGAGCGCCAGTGATAGGAATCGTAGTCCCATCAATAGTAAGTACTGTATTGCTAGTGAATACAGCACTGATACTGACAGGCTGGAGCCCAACGATAACTTCAGGCTGGACCTTGGCGATAGAAACCCCATCAGGGCACTCTTCCGTAGGTCGAGCTTGGGTAGTTGAGCCCAGGAGCAGAAGCTCAGGGATGAAACGACGAAGACGCATTGTCGAAGCGAACGACACCCAAAACGACTGTTGTAACAAAGAGATGAAGAAAGAGAGTGTTGGTTATTGATATCGAGACTGCTAGTTGCAGAAGACTCTGATATTTATGGATAAGGTTCTGAGAAAGGGGATGGAGAACGAGAACATCACGAATGAGTTCCCTAAAGCGAACGCATCCAAAGAATGGCATGTTCGAGCCCGCAACGAAGGTTTGCATCGTTGGATTATCCTCTATCCGTCTGGGCAAGGGTGAAGACATACCGTCAGGAATGCAGAGATAGTAGGCCTTTCAAATGAAGTTATTTTCAGCTTACCTCGTTTAGGAGCTATCGCGAGAATAAATCAACCGTATTCGTTGTTCTCTCGCTTCATAACGCCACCAAATTCCTCTAATGTCATGATATTATCCTTTTCAAATATCCCTCTATCTGCTTTAGGTATCGTAAGGTCTTGCGATGGTGTTGAGGGGGGCCCTTTTGGTTGACTCGTGGGTGATGATTCGGGAGGCCCTGAAGTATAAGTCATATTAACTCTGCCCTAGTTAAGACAATGTCGTTACCCGCGGCATCTGTATATGGGCGAAAGTGGATATAACGGGGACCTGATAGGATGGGACGGGTCGTGAGGGAGAGTTTGTGCAACGATCCCCGTTGATAGGAAGGGCATTGCCGAGACAGACCTTCTCCTTCCGGTTATGATTTTCAGCTGCTTATGCCCGTTGGCAGTTCCAATCATTGTCTAGAATAGGCGAGGTGCAGACCCGATCCGGATAGTTGGTTCAGAGAGACATGAATCTTCACTTTAGTCCCGCGGAACTGGAAGTCGTGATAGTGTCACAAGCCAATGCAGGGGACATTCCAGCAAGTTTTGGAGCTGTAAGCGATGTGATTAACTTTTCTTCTACTTTCAAGGGCGGGCTAGATCAAGACTTGAAGGGGATCGCGTGCCGGATTTGATGTGATGGTTGTTGTGAACACTTCACCAATGCGTGATATTTGGACTTGGTTGGAGACATGCCAAAGCGAAAAACATAAATACTCCAACCATCTTTTCGAGGTGAAAAAATACCAACGCACATATCACCGATTCACTCGTTAATCATGTTGTTCTCTCCGCTCCTTCTTCTCCTTCCCGCTGTTAGTCATGCCTCTTGGTTGCCCTTCAGGCGAGGACAGCCTTCGATCCCCGAAGACTGTACTGTGACAAGTACTCTTTCCCCTATCACTATGACGAGCATCCATCCTACCTCTACCATTGGAGCCCATGGCTCTGGCTCTGGCTCTGGCTCTGGCTCTGGTGGCTCCGGCCATGGTCAGGTGACAGGCGGTGGCTCACTCATCTACACTACTGCCCTCCCAACCCTTGGCCCCAATGGTCCAGGAGTACATACTTATACCATCACCGCCCCCTGCGCCTCGTCTCACTGCCAGAGACCTGCCCCCACCGAGTGTCCTCCTGGCTTCACCACCACAGCCGTTATCTGCCACGTCTGTGGCGAGCACCCAGTAACCACCACTTTGACTCTGCCTATCGAGTCAGCCACAGCTGCTCAGGGGTCTCACGGTGGGGCCGCCAAGGCTGGCTCTACTTTGACTGCGGTTGTCACGGCCGTTAGTCACAAATCCATCGCGCCTGTTTCTCCTGCTGAGAGCGTGTACCCGTGGATTTCTCGCGGTGGTCCTGAATTGCCCGACGACCAGAAACCGTCTCAGGTCCCTGGTGGCTCGGGTTCCAAGCATGATGGTGCTGGAAAAGGTGACGAATTACCCGAGGGCCCAAAGAGTACTAGCGCTGCCGAGTCGCCCGAGGGCCCTAAGAATACCGGTGCTCCCGAATCGCCCGGGGGTGCGGACGCTAGTTCTCACACTACTACTGTGGATGCACCTAACGGAGCCTCTACTGCAGCGGGTAATGAAGCCGGGCACGGAGACGGAAATGAAGCGGGATCGGAGTCGGCATCTCCTTCTGACGACGCTAGTCCGTCCGCCGTCGTTGTTACTGGCCACGCACCTGAGGCTAAGGTGACCAGATCAGTTGTTCTCAAGGCTGTACTCTTTGCTACCATGGTCTTGTATCCTCTATACATCTAGTCGGAAGGGTAAACGGTATCCGGGTCATGTCGAGTCAGAATGTGGGGTTTCTCTTCTCATAATAATCGAGCTTTCAGATTTTAACTCTGCCCTTGTAACTATGCATCTCAGACATGCATTGACTGGCTGGGAGATCGATCTATTAGTGATCCTTACTTAATCAATTTATCCACTTTGTTTTGTTGACCAAAGTCATTCTGAACCCCCGCCATTGGTCCAATGTTTCAGCCGCTGGAGTTCAATGTCTCAGCTTCGGCTGGGGGGCTCCATTTGGAGGCTCCTCCAGCTGAACAGGGGTTTACAACGGCGCCAACGACGTGCTAGCTTCTCTTGTCAGCTGTCAACTACACATAACGGCTCGACTGTCTCACTGATGACGACGTCAATATCAGCCACACTGTCATATTTATTGGTTGCTGCGTAAAATTGTAGCAATATTATTAGTGTCAATATTTCATCCATTTGCAGTCGATAATTGTCTATTTTATTTCATTTTCTCGGCCCCGAAGCATCACTCCATCATCTGGGCATCGCCATTTTGTATCTCCCCCATCAAAGCATCATACCACGCATCAAGAGCCTCATCAACATTGAATCCACCACCATCCAAGAACTCATTCACCTGGTTCACATATGCTTCTACCCCATCACCCATCGAGAACATTATATCGTCGCTGGGATTAAAAGTAAGTCCTTGTGACATTGTGCCAGGGGAAATGGTCGAGTTCATAGCCCCTGGACTAATGCTGGTGAAAATCGTCTTGGCGTAAACTTTGTTCCTCACAGCCTGGAATAAATCTTTGTACTTTGCCAAATATGGAGCTCTCATATTAGTAACTCCTCGATCAATCAGGTCTAGACAAGTTGTAGTGTCGCTGAAATGTCGATGTGGCCTCGGGGCGTCATCTCCAGTCTGTGGTAGGGCCATTGCTTGCCTGCAGGATAAGCATGTCAGTCACATTCCAGGGGTCAGCTCGTTTAACTCGTTCAGCTTACCAGTCGCAGTAAAGAGCCGCTAGTCCGACAAGGATAATATCATGTAATTGTCTAAAACATCGACAAATAGCAGAAATGCCATATTCGCCCTCGATCTTGGACCAGTGACTGATTGCAGTTGATGCAGCCTTTGAGCAGTAGGACGTCATTTGCCGTGATGGTACCATGAATGTAGGCGAAGGCCTGTGTAGTAGGAGCTGCAAAAGGCAGTACTCAATCTTCATCTCAGAGTACTCCCGAGATGGCTTCAGTCCCATTGCCTCCAATTGCTGCTCCCAGAGTTCAAGGTCTCTCCGTATTTGATCCGAGGTCGCACAAATCTGCTGGAATGTTGTGTCCATAGCCGTGCCGCTTGGCCCTCTCGCTATGTAGATCGACTCAAGGATGCGACCGCCAATCCTCCGCAATGTAATCATGTGACGAATAACCTCAACATTATGTTTGTGGAGAACGGGGGCCATGGAGCTCTCAAGGGGTGTAAGGGCATCGAACGTGGCTGGATTGGGTAACATGGTGTGAACTGCATGGTCCCGAATGGATAAGACTCGACCTGTCAGGGTCGCAACTTGTCTAGTTCGCGAGGTTAGTCGAGTCAGAACTCTCGATCGGGCGAGACAACTAACCGCTCCAGGTTGTATGCACACCACCATGTCCTATTCCGGATCTCCAATTCTTCAGCTGTGAAGCCCCAGTCTTTGTTGTGACGGTGGAGTCCTGCTTCGATGGCGGCCGACATGATGTACCGGCTAACTTGCCAGAGGTCGTTATTATGGCTGCTATGAGACGAGTCTAGCATCCATATTGCCAAGAGTAGCACTGCTTGTATCCCGAAGAGGTCTCTTGGGTGGTCACTAAAGTTATTGAAGAATCTCAATGCGGTCTGGAAGTATGCATTGGAGTCGTTGAGGTCCATCATCGCTGGAGACTGGGCATCCTTCGTGGTCAATTGACAGCTTGCTAGCGCTAGAATAGCAAACACAGTAAACTTCTCATGGCCACTACACTGCCTGGGACTCTCATAGATACGCTGAAAGACCCTTCTCAAATACGGAAGCTGTAGGAATGGCCACCAGATATATACCCTAGCGATGTAAATGTTGAGCAGAGCCCGTGCAATAGACTGAGGTGGGAGCGCTGCAGTTGCTTCACACAAGGGCTGTTCAAGACCACTTCCCTGGCTCCCGGAATCCCACGAGGGAACAAGATTAAGCTGCTTGAAGAAGATCCTCGCAAATGTCGATCCGGCCGCGCTGCCGACTGAAGCAGCAGATCAATAATCAGCACGGTCTCCAATTGATCATCGTGGTCGATCTTCACTTACCATACTTGCTACCTGAGTACAGATCTGATCCTCCCGTGGTGAGGAAACCCACCTCTTCAGCCTCCTTCTGCAGATCAGCACGGGGCTCCGGATTCCCGTCCGAGGGCTCTGGGTCTGGTTCCGGAACGGGTTCATTGGGTGTTGGGACCAGTCTCAGTCTTGCTTCGAGGTCATTTATCCTGTCTTGGAGGGCTTTTACTACCACATAAGGGTAGGAGACACAGTCTGTGATGTTACATGCTTCGTTCTGTCGTGCACATGCTGTACACTGCGGAACCCTGAGATCACACTATAGCCTCGGTGTCAGCCGAGCACTGAAGACTGACACAAATGGTGGTTGTAGCTGAACCTACTTTCACTTTACGTGACCGACATCGACTGCATGCCTTTGAAACGGAAGGTTGAAGAGTTGAGAGCATGGAACATTATCGTCTAGGGTAGTGATATTCTTTTGTCCGTTTCTGCTTCAAGTAGATGAATGACGGTCAAGTCAAAATGTCTCGCACCCATCCGAAAATAGTGGAGACATCATGGTCGACGCTATAACGGATCGGAATTATGCAACTACCGAACCGAGCGTTATCTCGGCGTTATCCGATATCGGGTCGAGCGATAATCTCGGAGGCACCACGATCATTCGACGGATCCAATACGTTTCACTCAGGCGCATGCCAAGATTCATATAGCATAATTTACCAACTAAAATTTAAGTCACATGAACTGGCTTTACTCACTATAATTTATTTCTTACTTTATGATTTCAACCGAGTAATAGTAACTAAATGAGGGCAGTACATTGCTTACTATATTCTCTCATTCCCCACTAGCCCCTACCAGGGGATAACAGTACCGTCATGATTCCGGAACGATCCAGTTAACTCCTTATGGTCGAGACTAAATGTTGTCTTGACCATGTTAGCTACACTCGTTTCAACCGAAATGCCTCCGAGAGCCTCCATATCCATCCCGCTGTCGGTCGTGAGGTCCGTTTCCACCAGGCCAGGGTGAAAAACAAAGGTCGTCAACCAAGGCTCCTCAAATGACAGCAAGCGGATGAACCAGTTGAGACAAGCCTTACTAGCACCATAAGGGCTCGAAGACTTGGGAAACTGGCTGAAGAGCTCCTGCGAGCCAATAGAGCCAATAATGGTAGAGATTGCAATGAACTTGGGGCTACCAGTCTCGCTGGCTTTCAAAAGAGGCGCAGTGGCCTGGGCGAGCTTCAAGGGCCCAATTGCATTCACAGTGAGGTGTTTGAGGGCGTTGGAGGCTGATGTGTCGAGCACGCCGGCGCCTCCCTGAGCGATACCAGCATTCGCAATGACGATGTCCAGAGAATCGATGCCCTCCTTGCGAAGCTGAGCAACGGCCTCATCGCTATCTGTCTCAACTAAAGAGTCTAGCTTCACGATGACAAGCTTGGAGTCAGGACCTTTGGGCAAGTCGAGGAGGGCCTTGGAACTTGCGTGCAGTGGATCGCGAACAGCGGCGATAACTGTCGTAGAGGGCTTTTGCAAGATGCGTTGGACGAATCCTTTGCCGATACCGCGGTTGGCTCCGGTAATGAGGTACTTTGAAGGGGCACTCATTTTGAGAGTTGAGTAATAAATGCTAGTAATGTAAAGACTAAAGCTGATAAAGTTAAGCCAGTGTTATAGAACGCATCGAGCCTTTATTATGTTTAAATAGAACGAGGATGCCCTTGAGCTGGTTTAATCATTATAAATTATAGATTAATATCTAACAGTATCTGATCAAGCCGACCCCCGATCTGTTACTGATGCGGGTTATTCACGAACCCGAATGACTAAGGTGGATCTCTCGGTAGTTTCGATTTCTCAGCATCTGTTACTGATTAAACGCACTGCTCCAGTGCTCCAAGGTGTAATCATGCCGAGTGACATTTTGTCACTAATGTAACATATGTATTGTTCTGAAATACAAGGTTAGGTCAAGGCTTGCAACGCGCCCGCTACCAAGCACCAAGCACACGGCATTAGTTCCTATTAACAGTAATTCTAAGGGACTGGCTTCCAGGCTGGAACCCGCAGACTCTAGCTTTTTTAATTGCCAAATTAGAGACATTAGCACATGGCAACACATACATGTTCACTAACAGGGACGCGAAGCTAAATGAAGAACTATTTGCACATTTAAAAGATTGCATACAACTTGGGACAATAGAGTAGTTACTATTATACAGAGTATAACCTTTTCTTCATAATGAACTTGCATCTGTGTTAGATATGTATTATATGATCCTATCTCATAAATGAGGTTCTGGGTCGAAAATAACTATTCTATAATATCACTAGAAGTCTCTAGCATAGCCAATGGTAAAACGAACATTCAGAGCTATATAGTATCTATTATCTAGGTTTTGCGAGTTCAATAACCCATGACTACTCTGCCTATATAGTCTGGACACTTATTGCAACTTCCATAGCTCAAGCCCCGTCACGTTGTGAGATGTCAAGTCAAAAGTACGAGCCAGTTTTGAACCTCCTCGGCCCAACTCTTCAGAAGAAATGTTCAGAAGCAGAGCTGAGGTAGGAGATTCAAGTCGTCCGGGAAACTCTTTGTCAAGCTTCTTAAAGATATCCTGAGGCGTGAAGAAGTTCTTTCCTTTGGACTGGATGTTTTGTTGAAAGAACTTGAGATACTGGCGTGAGTATTCCACGTCGAGCTTAGTGTTGAGGGAGTCGAGACTTGTAGTATGACCAGCAATAACCTTGTTCGGTTTCAGATGTTCGATAAAGTCCAAAGTAGAAAGCCAAGCATCAGTCAAAGCTGGGGAGAGCTGGTCTGCTAGCCACAGATGTAATGTATGGCTGTAGACAGAGTCCCCTGCTATTAGCGTAGAAATGGATGGAATCCAGAAAAGGGTCTCATCCACTGTATCTCCTGCCAGAGGACTGAGTAGATAGATAGGTGACGCGTAGTCGCCAGGGAGAGTGAAGAATGTAAAGTCATAAGGAGTGGGGATAGTAGCGTTATCAACGATGACATCGTCACCAAGGACATTCTTCCAAGCTTTGATCTTTGAGAGCAGATCTGTTAGCCACCAAGCTTGCTAATATTCTATGATTAATGCAACTCACCCTCTCTGCAGCATCGTTCTTGACGAGATCGACGGCTTTCGAATTGGCATAAAACTTCGTCTCAGGAAACTTGGCCAGAAACGCCGCACCGCTTAGGTAATGATCCGGGTGGAAGTGAGAGGCGAAGGCCGCAACCAATGGTTTGTCAGTCGTGTTGGCCACCCATTCAGCAAGTTCGATAGCCTGTGGCACAGCGAGTGGCAGGTCGATGATTGCAGCGGCCTTGGACCCGATGATCAGTGTCGAAACCATGTCCAGAGATGGACCAGAGTTGAGGAAGTGCTCGGTACGGAGCCTCGGATGGCAAGAGACACATGTAGCACTAGCCGCCAGCAGAGACGAGAAAATGATATTACTGAGCATCTTGAGAGTGTTGGGAGTAGTCAGTGCAGTATGGATGTAGGTTACGAGCTCGAATTGGCGCTGCTGCTATTTCATAAGGAATAGCAAGAGAATCATCAAATATTATATATCTGCTACATTATAAAATTGACTTCAATCTAAATTGAGGGTCTAAACTGAACAGGCTGTTCGACCCATAAACGAGCACACTAACAAGAGGTGAAAGGGTGAGCGCCAATTACTTGAGTTAACACTGTCCCCCTGAATTTCTGAGTTAGTGCTCTCTTGTGAATTGACTCTTTATTGGTGCAATAACTGTACTGCAATTTTTCAATTTTTAATCACACATATCCTTGTGCTAGAAATGGGCATGCTGCCGATTACAACTAAACCCGACGGCGTGCTGTTGCGATTACTGATCCGAGGTGGCTTGGGCTAAGTCTAGAGACGGACAACGTACATCATTGCGCCGACGTAGCATGGTGTATTACCAATCTGAATCAACAAGTACAGTTCCTCCAAATTAATAGATGAATACCTGTTCAATATGAATAAACTTCCGTAGCCATCCAAGTTGTCTGAAGCATCAGATTTGACAGAACACCCGGATTCGCTATCAACCAGAAAACATCACCCTCATCATGTCTGCACTGACCAAAGTCGCAGTTCTAGGCGTCAGTCACAAACAATATTTCCTGGTATCCGTTTAAATGGGATTGCTAACTGATATTGTACATGTAGGCTTCTGGAAACCTGGGTCCGCCCGTGGTCCAGGCACTCCTTGCTGCAGGTTTCAAAGTCACGACGATAACCAGGCAAGAGTCAAAAGCGGTGTTTCCTGCCGATGTCGTTGTAAAAAGGGCAGATTTATCCTCCGAGCAATCTCTTATTGAGGTACTGCAAGGACAAGATGCCGTTATATCCACGATAAGCGGTGAAGCTATTTCATCGCAGAAGCTATTTATCAATGCGGCAATTGCCGCTAAAGTCAAACGATTTATCCCTTCTGAGTTTGGCATCAATACACGCGAAGCAAGAAACACCAAATTTGGTCAATTCGTTGCGCCAAAGATTGCCGACGTCGATTATCTCATTGAGCTCTCCAACAAGTATAGCTGGTTCTCGTGGACTGGTATAGCTACTGGTGCTTTCTTTGACTGGGTATGATAAGCTAAATGCCCCAGAATTATCAGGTCCCTGCGAGCTAACAGTATTGAAGGGTCTTAGAAACGGCTTTTTCGGATTCGACCTCAAGAACAAGACGTGCCATATCTACGACTCTGGCAATGAACCATTCTCCGGCACTAATCTTGCGTTTATCGGTAAATGTGTTGCCGCTGCATTGTCCAAGCCTGAAGCCACTGCCAACAAGTTCTTAACTATAGCCTCTTTTACAATTACCCAGAATGAGGTTAAAAGAGTCATTGAAGAGGAGATGAGCTCTGAGCTCACTGTGACGAATGTCAAGACCTCAGACCTGGAGAAGATTGGGGCGGAGAAGCTTGCGAACAATGATCCTACTGCTTTTGTAGAGTATTTAAGCCAGTATGTATTTGCGGACGGTGCTGGACAGGCTGTAACAGAGAATGCTGCTGTCGCGGTGCTCGGCTTACAGGAGGAGAGTCTTAGAGAGACTGTTAAGGCGGTGATTTCTAGCATGCAGTAGATGCGTTGTAATGCTTAGAAGTTTGATAGTTAAAGTATTTATACCTAGCTTTATTATCCTTCTTATTAAGAGACAAGATAGAATATAAATTATAATTTTAAGTAAATAAGTAAAATATATTTATAATAGATATATCTTTTGTTATTTTCTTAATATCAAACTCTACAGAAAGACTCATTTTGCATCACGAATGACTTTTCATTCAATCCTCCAACTCAGCACGTCCTGTGCCCTAGTCTACCTGTGGACTTTCGGGCTGTTAGCGCGATCCAAGCGTACGCTAATCGGTAGGGGAGGCGTGTTGCATTCGGAGGAACAATCTGCCCCATCAGTAATAGCGGAGCCAAGGTCATCCCACGTCCGATCTAAATCTTCTGCCACGACTGGAACTACTGGGCTTTGTAATCTCTCAACCAAACAACTCGCAATTTCGGTACTTCTAGTTGATTCATTCAAGATGCTCAATGAATACTCAGGTCATCCCCTTCGAGTCCTTGCTTCTCAGCCCTTGGAGCACCAACAGCCATTGCACTGAGAAACTTGCATTCCTACACACCAATCACTAGTCAATCTCTCATATACGCAACAGAAGAAATGTCGAAATGTCTAGTTACAGGCGGCACTGGTTTCGTCGGCCTCTACGTAATCAAGCTCTTGCTCGAACGAGGCCACAGAGTCCACACCACCGTCCGCTCCCTAAAGAACAAGTCCAAGTGCAAGCCGCTCCTGGATCTTCAAGCCCAATTTCCAGGTCAGCTTCACCTGTTTGAAGCTGACCTGATGAAACTCGGCTCCTTCACTGAGGCCATGAAGGACTGTCAGGTCGTTTACCACGTCGCCTCCCCTTTCCTGCTCCCGGACCAAATCAAGGATGGCTTCAAGGACTGTGTTGAGCCAGCACTCCAAGGCACTAAAAACGTTCTGGAGTCGGTAAATGAAACAGAGTCCGTTCAACGCGTCGTCCTCACCTCCTCTGGTATGTTTTCCCATTTGTTTTGCGTCTTGATAGGCTAACATGTTCTACCCGTCAGTTTCTGCCACGTACGGAGACAACGCCGATGTACTCAAAGCGCCGAACCAAACCCTTACCGAATTGTGCTGGAACGAGAGCAGCAGCGTTAATCATTACCCATATGCCTACTCCAAATTGGTGGCCGAGCGCGAGGCCTGGAAGATGCACGACCTCCAGACCCGGTGGTCTCTCGTGGTCATCAACCCCGGGCTGATCGTTGGTCCCTCCTTGACACCCGACTCTGTCTCTGGAAGTTTGCACTTACTTGAGGCTATGTACCGTGGTGATAATCGTATGGGTGTTGCAGACCTGTCCTACCCAGTTGCCGATGTCCGGGAAGTAGCTGAAGCACATGTAAAGGCAGGCGAGGACTCAAGCCTCAAGGGTCGTTTCATCGTGTCGGGCGATCGTGCGATTTCCTTGCTGGAGATGGCTGGTTTTGTGCGTCCGATTCATAAAAATCCCAAGGCACTGCCGTGCTGGAACCTACCTACTCTCATGGTTTACGCTGCAGGCCCCTTTATTGGTGTCTCCAAGAAGTGGTCGTCTGCCAATCTCAGCACTCCCTTCAAGGTCGATAACAGTAAAAGTATCCGGGAGCTTGGAATCAACTATCGCCCAGTTGAGGCAAGCTTCCAGGCTCATTATGAGTCCTGGGAGCAGGAGCAGGAGCAGAAGCAGGCGAAAGCTTGATTAACGTGGCTGATGTCACGGGGACTGTTCTGTACCAAGTATCTCGTTTTATTCTAGTCGAAGCTTTTCAAATATAGTCTCATATCGTATTTTTAAGCATTCGTTCTCCGTTCGCAATGTGTTCGTTTGTTGCTTGTCATCCACTTCTAGAAGAGGTTGCTTATCCATGGAGGTCTAAGCAGGTTCGTGATAGCCTCTTAAATCATGTTTGTCTCACTGTTTATTTTGTTATTGTAATGCCTTGGTCCATACCAAGTATTGGCCTACTTGATAACTTAACTTACATCCTTACCCTATTTACATCCTCCGATGGAACGGCAGGCAGTAGAGATTCACGAGAACCTTTGCAAATGTGGCAGGAAATGCAGTAGAAGATCCGTATTCCACCGATCAGTAGCATGATTAAGCTTTCTAGTCTCGCTAGAGTCGATTAGGGTAGGCTCAAGTTAGTAGCATGACGATGAGACTTGCAAGTCGGCATTCGGACTGTCCGGATGACTGATAGCGGAGCTTCTAGCGGAGTTGTCCTATTACTAATGCGAGGCTCGTGCACTTCTGCTACATTCCGTCCGCCCTTTAGTAATCTTTTTAAGAATATCACGGACTGGTGGATTTTGACTTCTCCAGGTTGTCTATGCAAGGTGCGGGTTTCAACCTCGGCCTTGCCGAAGTTTATTCTAATGTTAACACGTCGAGATGCGTGGCGGACCTATGCTCAAACGGCTCTTGCTTCGGCTGTAATTCCTCATTTGCTTTAAAGCATAGCTCACGGAGATTAGGCAGATGAGCGGACGTGGTATCTCAGTAAGTGCCTGAACACAAGATCTCAATATGCTCGAATCCAAAACCGATATATAAGGGAGAAAAGTCTTGTCTGCTCTAATGCTGTACCCTCATCCACTCTACAACTCTCACAATCACAGTCCCGTCTAAACCCAATTCTCACCATTTGACCTCAATTTCATTCGTTCCATCATGGTTCCCACGTGGCTGAAGAACATCATTGTCTCTGGAGCCCTGCTACAGAGTGCTTTTGCCCTCGACCTCCCCAAGTACCGCGGTTTGAAGACAGCTCAGCATGGCAGCATTCTTGAGGTCACTCTCCACAACCCAGACTCAGCTGTTAACCTCTGGGGTGTCGATTTCCAGGATGGCATGACCGATCTTGTTAAAAGACTTCATAACGACAACGAAACCAAGGTTGTCATATTCAAGAGCGACGTTCCCAAGTTTTTCTGTGCCCACTTGGACCTTCTGATGCCTGGCGTTGGTAAGTACTAAACCTTCCACTCATCTACTACCTAGTCTACTTGTGAGAGAATTCTTTGCTAACGTTAAGCCACAGCAACCGTTGGGCCAAAGTTTGCCAGGCTCATGTATGATATCTCCGATTTACCCCAGGTAACCATCGGCGCCGTTGAAGGTCGCGCTCGCGGCGGCGGTAACGAATTCCTGATGGCCCTCGACATGCGTTTTGCCTCTGAACCCGAGTCATTATTTGGTCAAATCGAGGTCGGCACCGGTCTCATCCCTGGCGGTGGTGGTAGTCAACATCTCCCTCGACTGATCGGGCGCGGTCTCGCTCTAGAGTATCTCCTTAGCGGAAATGATATCAACGCCAAGGATGCAGCGCGTCTCGGCTGGATTAACAAGTCATTTCGCTCGTCCAAGGAGATGTATAAGTATATCGACAGTCTTACCTCGCGCCTACGTCTGTTTCCTCTGCCGGCCATGGCTGCAATCAAGAAGGCGGTCAACGCTCGGACACGCCCTACTTTGCAGGATCTGCTGACGGACGCTGCCTCTTTTACCGCACGTTTGAGTGACCCAGCTGTACCTCCCTTGATTGGAAGAGCCTTGGAAATCACCAAAAATCTCACCCTTGGTGACGTTGAGCTCAACCTCGGCCGAGATCTTCCCCTTGTGTATCAGTAGAGTCACGCCAGCATGACAAACGAACACCGCAGTACCCCGGTCTAGAGGCTGTTGTGTTCCAAAGTTTGGCGGAATGTCTCGCGATAAGGCATCGTTTTGCAGTTGGTTCTCCCCTTTGTTGGGAGCCTATACTTGTCACATAGAACTTGGTCCTTTCGTTGTCATGGTATTGAAATACAAAAACGAGGCTGGCGAGAGAGCATGGTTCTAGGTGGTCAATGTCGATGCATTCGAATCAGATATTACATGTATTTTCTCTTCTTGTACTCTTATTATTAAACATAGTTATTTACCTGTCATTTGGAAACTGAGCTGCATTTGCTATATAGCCTTTAAATCTCACATTCCCTCCATCTCCGAGTCTCTTACAGAGATGTCTATATCATAGTTGCTGGTTGTTAGCTAGATTTGCTATTTGTAGTTGAGGCTCGTGACTGAGGGCTTAAATCAGCAGACGGAACTTAGAACTCGCACGATACTGTACTGCTAAAAGCGCTCTTCTAAGACGCTGTCCATTCCTACGCAACGCCTTTACAGGCTTAACTATGACTATCTATAGTTGTGTGACCAATGCACGACAACTTGAAGGTGTAGTAGCTCTGCCACATAGCAGTTGCAGACACGACGGATTGTATCAGGTATAGTGTAGCTAGAGTGCCCAAGCCCATGACTTCCAGTAACTCGGGATGATTATACAATGTCGGAAAGAGATTGCCCCGATAGCCCCACGGCTTGTTACTGATTGTGCCGAGGGAGCACACCACTGTTACTGAAAAAAGACCTTCCTATTTGTATCCCTCAGATATATGAGAGTCCCTTTCAAACTGATGGGAGAAACAGAACATTTACATCTTACCCGTGTGTCAAATTACAAGCAAGGGCATGACATATTCCACCGTGTAACCTACCATCCGAACTCCAGATGCTAACATCCTCTACGGCTTTGGCGCTATGTCTTCCCAACTACTTGTTGTAAGTGCTTCACGGTTTCAGTATACTCGTCTCCCGAAGGCTGACTCGTGATCTGTTTGCAATAGATCACCGGCGTCTCCGGTCATGTGGGCTTCCGTGTCCTAGTTGAAGCTCTCAGCAGAGGGTACAAGGCCCGAGCAGTGATTCGCAATGCATCGCAGGCAGACCAAATTCAGAACGCCAATTCCGTGAAGCCATACTTGAACCAGGTTGAGTTCTCAGTAGTCCCAGACCTGCTTGTCGCAGGTGCATTTGATGGTGTTCTTGATGGGGCTGATGGTATAGTCCACGTTGCCTCTCCACTTCCGTCAGCAGTAAGTTCTATTCTTTTGATTACTGGTGAAAAGCCTGCCTAGTACAATTGCTGATCAGAATACTCCCAATTACAGAGCCAGGAATTCAAGCGCGACCTCATAGAACCAGCCGTTAACGCAACCTTGGGCATTCTCAAAGCGGCAAAGAAGGTCGCAACAATCAAGAGAGTTGTGATCACCTCTTCTATCGCTTCTCTTATAACCTGGGACTACCTGATATCATCCGATACCACGAAAGTGTTCACTGGTAAGTGGAAGGAATAAACTCCCCAGTATAGGCATCACAGTTTCTTGACAGGATCTCATTTTTGTAGTCCGAGACACGTACGCCCCTGCCAATCTGGACGGCCCCTTTGCAAACGCCTTGGACGCCTACGGTGTCTCCAAGGCAGCAGCCCTTGCCGCCACGGAACGCTTCAAGGACGAAGAGAAACCGCACTTTGAAGTTATCAGCATTCTACCCAGCATGGTGACCGGAAAGAACGAACTGAACCGGACGGCTGAAGATGTTGGCAAAGGCAGCAACGGTACCACCCTTGGCGTTCTGCCAAACAACAAGAGTGAAACCCCGAGCCTTGGTGTTTCAGTCCACGTCAACGACGTGGCCAGAGCACATATCGACGCGCTGAGCCCGAAAGTCCAGGGTAATCGCAACTACCTCTGCTCCTCGGGCGGAGTCGAGGGCACCAAGTGGGAAGACGCTAAAGACATCGTCAGACGGAACTTCCCCAAGGCTGTGGCTGCTGGCATCTTCCCCCTTGAGGGAAGCCAGCCTTCGCGGCCTATTCGCCTAGACTCTTCTGATACGGAAGAGGCCTTTGGGTGGAAGTTTGCAAGCTTTGAAGAGCAGGTGAAGAGCATCGCGGCGCATTATCTCGAACTTTTGGCGTCCAGGACAGTCAAGATTCAGCAAGAGGAGGTCTAGTCTACTTACTGGATTCAGGGTAATTTAGATATCAATGGTTAAATGCTACAATGTTCACAGTATATGCTGACAACAACGTGTTCTTTTATGAAGGTCTAGTAAAGTTCGGTTCGTGCCATGTGCCCCTCCCTCTTCTCCGACTAACTTCATATTGATATGATGACCAGGCATATTAACTGCCGTTCGCTTGAGCGCCCCCGATTAGATTTGTCAGACCACATCGGACTTATCGGACCCACTGACTACCTAGTTTACCTTATATGACGAGTTCTCAAGCTGGCTTGACCGCATCCAGTCTAGCTAAAGCTTAAATCCGAAACTTTAGGAATCTGTCCAATTTCTAAGCATCCAACTCAACTCAACTCAACTCAACTTCAAGTCGAGCTATAATGCTATCTGGCTTTCTCAAGCTCACCATCCTTTGTTCACCAGGTTCAAGATAGAACTCATCACTAATCTTAGCCACAAAGCCCAATGCAGCAACACCATATGCAGGAGGACGCGCCAGTCAACGATGATCAGCTTGCGGTATGTCTAGCCTCCCCTTGGCAAGGCCACACATACTGGAAAGCCCTCAGACTAACACAACAGCTGCAGGATCGGCGAGCACGTGGCAGACGGGCTCAGAGAGAGTTTCGCCAGAGACAGATTGACACTATCAACGATCTTCAGGCCAGCAAAGAGTCCCTGCAGGTCGCCATCGCCTCGATAGCGCGTGCTACGGCTCAACAGGACAGCGCTGGAATGGCTGAAGCAGTACGTGAGGCGTGTCAAGTCGCTGGGATCGAAATGCCCCCGGGGCCAGTCTTGCCCCTTGCAGATGCACCGAGTTTGTCTGTTCCTAATGAGCCACCGGCTCAGGAATCAATAGACGTAGCTGGCTTGACAACGGTTTCATGGGAGCAGGAGCCTGAAACTCAAAGTCAATCTCCCCCCATGTTTCGGACAGCTCCCTATAGACGTGCATTAGTCGCTGAAAGATCCCCTCATCAATCAGGGAGAATGTCGCCAACCCTCGGATACGGCCTTTTCTTAGGCCCTGAGGCTTCAATCTCAATCGAGTATCCGCCTATGGACATCATCCCATACCTCCAAGACGGCGCTTCATTGGCCACCACTGTGTTCTGGACCAGCCTCTCCTGGGGCTTCCAGATACTCGGGGCCGCGCTCGCGGGTAATGTCGAGGCAATGGCTACAACCCAAAGAATATTTACCGCTATCATATCCACCAGTCCTGGCCGAGATGTTTTGAATGGCATCCATGCTCGCCTAGTATACCGTAAGACGGGGACGATTGATCGAGGCCATCCTGGCAACCATCCAGAGCAGGCCCCAGGGATACTAGCGAGGATGACTGAGCTTTGCGAAGATAATGGAACCCCATTAGAGACTTTTCTAACGCCCATTGCGATGGAGGATTTGCTGAGAAATAGGCTGGGTCCTGCTTATGGTGTGATAGATCGGACTGTGCAAGGCTATGGCTCGCCAGAGGAAACATCCCGCCTTCGTGAGCTGGTTAAGATGATGGCGATTAGTAGTATATGTCTTGGAGACGGGCCACGGTGGTCGATTGATAAGGCAGAGGACTTGATTAAGTATTGGACTGATGGCATTGGTCTATATACCTGTTAAGTTCGGTCACTTCTGATGAAAGAATTATATAGGGTGAGATAGGTAGGCTGGTGAATTACAATAAGTTACGGGGCCAAGGCTCCACAGTATGCTATAACTTCCTGGCCTTTCCCCTTCTTTAAACCAAAGGTACGTGTGAATTGGAGTTTTATTAGCTGCCTGCAGTTATCTGGGTTACCACCCTGCTACTGTATCACAAAGTCATATTAATGCATTCGCGAAAAATGAAGTACGTGAATATCACGCGTCTCAATTGAGTAGGGTAAGATTATGCATATTATCTTCAATCCCAGAGACAAACTAGACTCTTCTAGTAAGTGTATCGGAAGTTGGGATTCTGCCCATCCGTCTTATCGCTCCTTTCGGCCTCCAGTCCAATATCAGTGTCGTCATGAGCCTTGCCATATTGCTTGTCGCGCCTCTTGTTCTCTATACCGCAGAGAACATAGTACGTCAGACCAGTGGCAGCCATCAAGGCAAACGCGAAAAGCATAGAACCGATGCCGAGGACATATGTGGGTGCTTGTCTATCAAGGAAGAATTGGGGTCCGACAATATTGCCGACGGCTGTAAGTGTAAGTTAGAGGCTGAAGACTGATCAAGTGTGTTGGTACATACCGTAGACGATAGCGATGGAGATACCCATAAAGCTCTTCTTTGTAGCACCAGCAGTGTTGGAGGAAGACAGACTTAGTAGGAAGACCCAAGGGACATTGTAGAAGCCCATGAGATAGACTCCTGCCAATGACGCGTCGCGTTGGGTTGCAACGTCGAGCGAGTGCACCATAACCGCTCCGACAAGACCCATAAGCGCACCGAAGATCCAGAAGATGCATCGAAGATTAGGAATGAAGAACGCAACAGTGGTGAGAATAGCCTGACTAATCATCGCAACTGCTGCCTGAGGAGTCGCCATGAGAACGGTCTTTGTCTTGCTGAAGCCATACCCGGCAATGATGAGAGGGTTGAAGTTTGTAATACCCGCGTTAGTAAGCGCATACCCAAAGACGCCGAGCCAGATGCAGTAGCACTTGGGATCACGGAGAGCTTCCAAGATTTGGGCAGTTTGGAATTTCTAGAGCTATGTTAGCCTCAGTTTATCTAATGGGGCATGTGTCGCTGCATACTTTCTTTGACTCAATGCCGGTCTGGTTGGGTGCAAGGCGAATCATGGCAAGTTTCTTCTCTTCCTCGGTGAAGAACCATGCCTTCGAGGGAGTGTCGGGAAGACCAAAGAAGACGAGAGCTCCGGCGAGGATGGTGCAAGATCCATAAATGAGGAAGATATACTGTCACTTTTTGTCAGCAAAGAAATATCCCTTCAGATGACCTTCACTGACCTTCCAGGTGGACAGCGATCCATTGATCTGTCCAATCGCATAAGACAGAATACCTCCAAACACACCCGCGAAAGTGTTATACCAAAAAGCAGTTCGAAGAGGCTGCTCGTTTCTCAAATACCACATGGAGTTGATGATCATCATGCAAGGTAGTACGGCAGCTTCAAAAACACCGAGAAGAAATCTGATAGTCGCCAGTCCTGCAAAGTTATGGCAAAGTGCCATGAAGCATAGGGCAATACCCCATAGGGTGAGGCAGCCACCGACATACTTGCCGATAGGGATCTTGGTCATTAACCAGAGATTGGGGAATTCCATGGCTAGGTAACCGAAGTAGAAGATACTGCTGAGCCAACTATACTCTTGAGACTTCAGGTGGGCATCTTCCTTGATGCCGAAGATGGCGGCATATCCGAGCGCATTCTTGGATCCGTTAGCAAGCAATTGACTAGACTTGAGTGATTAAACACACCTTATCCAGGAAGGCCAGAGTCATGCTCAAGACAGCGAGCGGCATGACAACCAGATCTGTCTTGAGGAGAAGTCGCTTTGACTGGGCCTTGGTCAATTCCAGTACCTCATCTTGAACACGATCAGAGGCGATTGATTGAGCCATATCCTTGGCGTGGCCTTGCTCAGACTTGGGAGTCTGCGCCATGATGCAAAGTTATCGAAGAAGTCCAAGTCTGGAAGCGAGTTGGAAAGTCCCTCGACGATCTTTAGATGCTTCGCATGGCCGTCTTTAAGAGTTCTCAAGATTGACAATGCTACAAAAGCTAGTCTACCACTTCCCCGGGTTTAGCGGGGCCAATATTGCTGCAACGGGGAGTTTATCACTGTAGTTGTTAGGCTTCGGTGTACAACGAGACGCTCGGTCACCACCGAGCTCACTACTCGGACGCTACCGAGGGGACTTTACTGCTTTGAGGAGTTCTAGCCTATCACCCCGCCTTGTTATCTGGCGTTTGGGAAGACAGCGAACGAACCAGATTGAATGCCGATGACGATTAGGGAGCCTTGCGATCACGTCAAGTTACAGTGGGTAGTTGGCCGATTTTTGATAACAGATTTATGAAACGGTCGTCGAGAGAAAAAACTCTGCATCGAGCAGCAAAATAAACTCATTAAAGATTCTACTAAATTCTACTAAATTCTACTAAATTCGTCATAATATCCTAAGTCCAATAAACTCTTATCGCCTTGTATTGAAGCCCGAGATTTGCTGCAAGCACGAGCAGTGGGCAAGCCTTATCGGACTGTCACCTGTTTACGCGAGTCAGCTCGGACACGACCGAATTTGCCGTCCGGTAGACACCGAGCTCGCCTCCAGAGTCCGAAGATCCAACATAAGCCTTACTAATTCCCGGAGATATAATATTTGACTGAATTGAACCATTGCATCTCAATATTGTGAAATCGAAGCCCCATATACAGCATTTACTTGACAACATCAAATATGACAAACGCGAAACAAGGAAGCCACGGAGGCTCAACGCATAGCTCTGTACCGAATGCGAAGAATGCTTCTATCAAGGTAAATTATCTCATGGAATATGCGCATGATAATTACTGACTGATATATAGGTTGGGATTCGTGATGGCGTTACTGGCGAGTTCAGATTGGTACCTCGAGCAGAAGCTGTAGTCTCAGTATTTGACTCAAATTTCCTGATCGGCGATGGTATCTGGGTAAGCGCTGGTCTCCAACAAGTTGTGAAATAATGACTGACACTACCTCAAGGAAGGCATTCGTGCAAACAAGGGCCGTGTTCAGTTTGCGAAAGAGCATATCAATCGGCTTTTCCAGTCAGCGAAAGCCATGTACATGGATCTCGGTCTATCGAAAGGCGACCTTCTCGACCTCATTCACCAAACGCTTGATGCGAATGACATGGGAGATGATGAGCATGTCCACATCAGACTTGTTGTGAGCCGCGGTGTAAAAGCTACTCCCTACCAAAACCCGAAGGTCAACATAGGTCTTCCCCTTATTGTCATCATTCCTGAGTCCAAGGCCGTTGATCCCAACTCCAAGTCAAGAGGACTCAGACTTGCAACAACATGGGTCCGAAGAGGTCCACCTGATGTCAAGGATGAGCAGTGGAATCATATCTCAAAAGCGACGGATGTTCAAGCTTGCATTCATGCGAATGTGATGAATGTCGACGAGGCGCTTATGCTGGATCTACGCGGCTTTGTCAAGACGTGCAACTCAGTCAACTTCTTCATCGTTCGGGGTGATGAAGTCTGGGCTCCTACCAAGGACAACCAGATGCAAGGAATTACACGCCAAAAGACCATTGATGTTTGCCGAGCGAATGGCATTACTGTTCGAGAACTGGACTTTACTCTCACTGAGACATATGGCGCTGATGAGGCTTTCTGTACAGGGACTTTTCCATCGCAAATCCACGTTACGGAGATTGATGGGCGAGTAATCGGTGATGGTAAGAGAGGAGCCGTTACAGAGAGGATACAGCAGCTTTACTCAGAGCTCGTGAGGAAAGATGTTGAGAGGTCAAGGGAGGAGATCAAGGCTGAAGTGGTTAGTCCACGAGACTTGTCGTTCTTGAAGTCAAAACTGTAATCTTAATACTACTCTCGAAAATTATTCATCCTTGATCACCTCGAGCACAGTCTTTCCCAACCCGCCTTTTCCCTTGTATGTCTGATCACAAGCTTCGCGAACTGCCTCAATATCTCTCATATCAACCTTGGCCCCAACAACAGGCTTCAATTTTCCATCATCCACATAGCCTGTAAGCTTATCCAGGTCCTCTCGGTTTGGATCCAAGAAATGATACATATATGTGACGCCCCATCGCCACGCCCGAAGTCTGCGTATCGCATCTGCTGCATCGAGAAATAGTCGTCCGGCAAACGGGATCCTAGGATTTTCTGGTCGCCGCATTACGCTTGAAGCTTGGAGGGTCGAGCCAGATGGAGTCGTTGAGATTGAAACTATCATGCCGGTTGATGGGACCATGAGTGAGAGGAACTCCATGGCTTGACCGGTTGTGTCGAAGCAAAAGTCAACGGACTTTGGAGGAACGGCCTCTGCAACTTTCTGATTAGTGTAATCAATGACTGCGATATTGGTCAGATAGGTCTTGGGGCTTAGGGTCAGGACTTACTCTGATCCACCGTGCCCTCACCAAGAAGCTCTGGAACTTTGGGAATTTTGGAGGTCGAGACTGTGGTGATGACCTTTGCAGCATGGAATACGTTCTTGGCAAGTTGGCACGCAAGGGCTCCCGTACCGCTTACTAAATACAAAAATTAAATACTTCTTTCACAAGCAGTTGTGATGAGTGACTTACAGCCACCAGGGATTAACACTGTCTTGCCCTCGAGCGAGCCCTTGTATTGCCCAAGAACCTGCAATGCCGTGACTCCAGCCAGCGGTAGCGATGCAGCATCGGCAAAAGAAAGACTCTCGGGCTTCAGGGAGACGTAGGCATCTGTGCACTTCACATACTCACTCCAAGCACCTGTGTCATAATGTCAGCAGTTAGATTTCATACTTCTAACCAACCATTTCATCATACCTCTCCCAATCTCTGGCAGTCTCGTGTAGACTTCATCGTCCACTTCCAACACCGTCACTCTCTTTCCAACTCCAACGATGACACCTGCAGCGTCGTATCCAATCTTATACGGGAACCTTGAGAATGTTGACATCAGCTTGTCGTCTCTCTCCAATCTAGGAAGACGAGGTAACTCACTCTTCCTTTACTGCCATCTTGAAGATGCCGGCGGCCTTCTTGACGTCGACTGGATTGATGCTCGCAGCATGGACTTTGATGAGAACCTCATTATCTGCAATGATAAATGGCTTTGGAACCGTTGAGATCTCATAGCCAGATGGGCTAGTATAGTTAGGCGCTGTGATCGAGAGCATATCTGTCGCCATGATTGCTGTTATGCAGATTTTACTGCAACAAGGAGCAATGCAGCGAAGTTATAATAAGCTGTATAATACTCCTTAGGACGGAGACTTTTGCCAGCTACGTGGTCCAAAAGTTCCATTTGACGTCCAGTAAAGCTATCGCCACCTGGGATTGGTAAGACATTTTGACTGTTTTCATTCAAGATCCGGGGCCTCGGCTGATTTCACCGACCGGAATTGGCTTCTTAATCCCGGTCCAGACTAAAACCTTGTACAGCAAATCAGCCGCCGGGACAACATTCGTCCGGGTACGGAGGCATGTCGTGCCGACTAGTCATTGGAGACCTCGTTTCCTTTGACAGTAATAAAGAACTATCCTGCCATGATCATTGTGGTACGAATGGCCCGTCTTGCACACGGTGAAGTCATTAGAACATTTTTTTGTTTTCCTAACAGTTTCCAGAATTCGTAATAAAATCGAACTGGAATTCACCGTCTAGTCTAAGGGATTTCCCGGTGATCCGCCGGATCCGATGATCT
>JAAOAW010000351.1:0-11685 GCA_013186925.1 Fusarium succisae
GCATCCCAGATCCGTATCGTAGTGTCATCAGAGCCCGATACCACCTTTTTCGAGTCGTGCGAGAACACTACCGACCTGACATGGCCGCTATGGCCCTCTAGCACTCGCTCACACTCGCCCGTCTTTGCATCCCAGATCCGTATCGTCTCGTCCTCAGAGCCCGATGCCACCTTTTTCGAGTCGTGTGAGAACACCACCGAGTTGACCGAGCTGCTATGGCCCTCTAGCACTCGCTCGGGTTCGCCTGTCTCCGCATCCCAGATCCGTATCGTCTCGTCCCAAGAGCCCGATGCCACCTTTTTCGAGTCGTGCGAGAACACCAACGACATGACCATACTGCTATGGCCCTCTAGCACTCGCTCACACTCGCCTGTCTCCGCATCCCAGATCCGTATCGTCTCGTCCCAAGAGCCCGATGCGCCACCTTTTTTGAGTCGTGCGAGAACATTGGCATTGTAATTATGGCCCTCTAGAGTCAATAAGCATGCATCCCACCTTTCCTCAACCTTTGGCAACGTGCTTATCCATCTCGGAATAGCATATTCAAATGTCGTTCTCACAACACTCTTGCTTGGTGTAAAAGCCAGGCAACCATAGATCTGCAGTGGCGCTTCAGCTACTGTAGAAAAGTAGTTCTGAACAAACCGCACCGCATCAGCCACAAAAGCCGACAGCCTGGAATCTTCTCGGTACTAACACGAGTCAGCAGGGTTAAAGCATCAAGACATCAAAACGAACCTCCAGCCATCTTGCCAGTGACCTAAGTGAGTCGAGACATTCCTTGGCTCGGCCAAGCAAGCTCAGCGCTTCCATCCAATGCAGTAAGTGTGTCGTTAGGAAATCGTAGATTTGATCGTCAACATTTGACTTCGAATCACCCTCCATATAGTGATAAGCCCAGTGCATACAGGCATATTGCAGCTGTGGAGGAATGCGTTCCTCCAGCTCTGAACTGTCTACCGTAGATCGGCGCGTCCCTGGGAAAGACAGGCCGCATATGTTCTCATGCAGAGCGCTACGCATGACACGCAAACACTGTTTTGTTAAGGTTTGGTGAGCATGTTTCTCGTCTATCCGAAACTCGTTTTCATTTGAGATGAGATAGTCTCGGAATGACAAATGTAGTAGCCGCACAGGTGCTTTCCGTGTCGGCGGTATGCTGAGAACCGAATGGAGTGTGTCGAGTCTATTTTCCACCACCTCGGAACCGACCTCAAGCAGCTGTGACAAGGCCCAAACTGAAAGAGGATCGGCAAGCATCACTATACTGCCAATTATCATCTTGAAGTCATTGATAATCTGCTTTTCATCGTATCCTGAAACACCAGCGATCAACGAGCGTAGAACCGGCCCGTAAGTTCGGTCTAATTGAGATACGTGACCTTTACTTTCGTAGTCTAGAACCTTATTCAACTGTATTGGAGGGCTATCGCATTTCCGGTCGCCAACAAAACGACAAACAGTCGCTGCAAAGATAAAGAGCGGTACCGCCATTTGGGCAAGACTCTGCACTATTGGGCGGCCTGGCCAACTTGGAGGCAGCTTTCTTTCATTGCTTACAGTCCTGTTGAAATCATGTCTGATCTTCCTGAACTCGTCATCCAAAAAGACGACTATGTCATGCTCGACGATTTGCGCTGGGATTTCGTGTAGTACTAGGTCTTGGTAGGACCCTTGAATGTCACTGAATCCTAGCCGAATCGGAAGCTCTGGCCTGCTCGTCAAAAAAACCCGCAGATGAGGGCGGGCGGTTTTGGCTTCCGAGACAATATTTATCAGCAACCTGATGTCAGCCTCTTGATCACACTCATCTAGCGCGTCGATCACCATCACAATTGACGATTGGGCTGTCGCCATGGCCGCTGCCTCAGATAGCGGTTCCTGGATGAGCTTTGCAAACTGCTCTCTTATAGACTTTCCCACAATGGCTGGGTTGGCGTCAAGCGCCTTCTTGATGAAGAACGCAACTCTCGGAATGCTCAAGGCCAGTTGATATGCCAGAGTCGACATCAATTTGTTCAGGTTGCCTCTGTCCATCTCTCCTCTCTTGAAGAAGAAGCTGGCGCCAAGATCACCTCGCCTAGACCGCGTTTGAGCAATAGTCCGCGAGACAGTCGACTTTCCTGTTCCCGCCATGCCATTCAGCCAGAAGATCGTCTTCGACCTGGGGTCATCAATCCACCGGTCTATTTCTT
This sequence comes from Fusarium succisae, assembly GCA_013186925.1. Classification (NCBI taxonomy): domain Eukaryota; kingdom Fungi; phylum Ascomycota; class Sordariomycetes; order Hypocreales; family Nectriaceae; genus Fusarium; species Fusarium succisae. The sequence goes on from JAAOAW010000351.1 coordinate 2,196, forward strand.
TGAGGAGCTCTTCACGGGTGTCGGGCAGGCAAGTCGGGTTGTGTTCTTCCGCTTTGGAGTCGAAAGAGGCACCATGGGCGATGGGTAATTGGCCAATGGCAGTTCGGTCATCGACGTTCTGGAGGATCACGCTAGATCGGATTCGCGTCAGCCCAGTCGCTATTTTCCATATTGCATCGCTTACGTCTGATCGATAGTCAAGGCTAAAGAAATAGTCCCTCTGCAACCTTCAAGGTCCTCGATGATCCCCTTAACCTCTTTGCTTTCGAATGGCCATTTGAGTGCACGAAGACCGAAACGGCTCATCGTCTTTCGACCAGTCGAAGGCTGGAGCTGTTTCTCGAGGTTTTCCAACCTCAAGCGACCGTCTTCTATCGCAGACTTCAAGTGCTGCGATGCTTTCAACTCCTTACCATGAGGTCCTTCAATAAGAGCCTGGAGCTCTTTGGTGGTGGCCTGAAAAGTGACAACTTCTTCGGATAGTCTTTCGATATCGTTCTTAGCGTTCTTCACTTCTCGGGAGTATTGCAGGCATAGGGAAAACACTTTTGCCGATAATTCGACCACAGCAATGATGCTGGATGCAACGCCGAGTGCTTCCGCCATGGGATCCGATCACTGCACTCGCTGTCAGGTTTTTGTAGCAGCCTAACCATCGTGCGGGGTTAACGAGGCTCGGTCCTACCGACAAGTATGCATGGCACACGTGACTCAAGCCAACCAGCAACGCGGCAGAAGCCATCGCACGAGGTGTGGATGTTTTTCATGGACAAGAACAACCTTTCGTTGGAAGTTGAAATCGCGATCATACAAAGTTCGGAGGAGATTGGGCATGTACGAATTCTAAGGCATTTTAGCGTAACGCGTCCATCGTAAAATGGATCTCCTTTACCTTTCCCTATTCGCCTAATCGAGGGTAGTGCGCTTTGTTATCGATTACGTATCGATAAGAATTTCACATTGACATGCGATGTCATCAAAGAGAAGTGGGGCTGCTCTGTTTTTAGCCCTTCTCCGAACGAAGGGGTACCAAAAGAGGGACAAAGAGATCAAAGGCCATGGGCCTACGTTGTTCAGACAGACAGAACGTTCTAGCTAGCTGTAATCAAGTGCCATGAAACGTCTCTCCACGTGTTGCTGCCGTGTTTTCGTTCCTGCATCCCTCTCGTCGTCCGCCGTCGTTCTGCAACAAACGTCCCAAAGTCGCCGGTATGGAGGATGACAGTCAGCCATTTGACCCAACCCAGTGGGACTACGACGATCTCGACTTTCGCACGCCTCAACTGTCAGGCATCAGCAGCCGCGCCGTAAGCCTCATTGACCCAAGCCCATCGCCGAGCCAGCGGCACCAGAGACCCAGATTGCCGGTGCTTTTTGGCACAGGACTCTGGAAGACAAGGTAAACAAGCTTTTGAGGCAGAAAACTCCGCGGGGCAAAAAACAGGTACCTGAAGAAACGATCATTGTTGTATCCGTCACCGATCGCAGCGAGCGAGATTTTACCAAACGATTCGACGAGTTCAACATTGACTGGAAAATGGCTGAAGAGCATCTCTGTAAATGGAGTCCTCTTTTCCGAGCAGGGAAGAAGCTCAGGATTGATATATCGTTCATTTGCAAGGAAGAACAACAAGGCTCTAGGGTAGTGCAACAGCAGGGTAGCCGCGGCAGCGCTACGAACAGGCAGCTGGTTCAGAGGGATCAGCTACTGGAGACACAAGAAGCTGCTGGCCAGCCTCGTGTCTGGAAAGATGTGTATGATCTCATGCGATGAATTTATGCCCGGGCTCCTACTGCTATGTTGATGAGCAAAGAAAGCATATAGGACTAAACACCAGTATTTTGACCAAGATGGTTGAGTATGCTGAAGAAGGTAATGAGCTAAGGACGCACAGGGATGTGCCGCCCAACATCCTCGATATGATCTACGAGAAGGAAAGACTAGATGGTGAGCGAAGAGCGAAGCGGAAAGCGCACAGTAGCTCGGAGAGTGATCGCCCAATCAAGATTGTGAACGTCATGCCGTCGCCCTATGGCAATACCATCACGGGAGGATGTACCCCGCCATCATCTGATTTTGGGATTGTTTCATCGTCGGTCGTAGACCTGACAGGTTTGGTGATTCCCAAACCGATCGACAGGGCTGTAGATGACTATACTGAATGGCTGTGCGACCGGGTCGAAGATCAGAATTGGAAAGCAGGCTTCCGCAGTGCGGGCAGCATCACGAAGGCCGATTGTCTTGAGTTGGAGCACGTCTACCAGGATCAGGATATTGGATATTACATCGACCAAGGCCTCAAGGCCGGCATCGCCAGATCATTTGTGCAGAACGTCAAGAGATGGGCTGACAGTTTGTGATGGTGAATGACAAGATGGATCAGATGATGCGTTACTTACGCGTAGAATTTATTTATGACAATTCATAGTAATTCATACTAGTCTATTTATTCATCTATTGCATCTGATCCGTATACTCATCGATAGCAAGCCCAGCGTGGCGGAAATGGCCTCTGGCACTCCCCTTACGTTTCCCTACCATCTCTACACAAGCCTGCAAGAATGCTCGGAAGTCCTTCTTGAACAGCTCAGACAGCTCAGGCCCAGGCTTCTTGACAAAGTTCTTCAGTTCCGCAAAGTACTCCTCGATCGGGTTGAAGTCCGGCGAGTATGGGGGCAAGTAGAGTAACTCCACCCCAGCATCAGCACACATAGGCTCTAGCTCATTATTATGGTGAAAAGATGCATTGTCCATGATGAGGACAGACTTCGGCTGAGGCCATCGTCTGCAACCATGTAGCAGCTGCTCGATAAAGTCCTTGAACAGAGCAGCATCAGTAGACCCAGGATAGACGCGGACCAGCTCTATACCATCCTGCGTGTAGGCAGCGAGGATCTGATACCGCTGTTCGCGGTTGAACCTGCCAACCTGGATGGGTGTCACTCCACTTGGAGCCCATCCTTTCTTGCGGTAGCCGACGCGTCTATCAGCACCCGATTCATCGATGAAGATCATCTGATACGATTTGTATTAGGACAGTTTGTAAAGATATAGATCTCGAAGCTTCGGGTTCCGTTGGCGCGCGACACGATGGCAGTTCTTTCGCGTCCATCTGACATCCTTCATCATCGAACTGATCGTGGAGGAATGTCAGCATCTCGCTCCGATCGGTGGTAGGATCGTCGCCGAGGGTATCAAGCAGAGCATCTCGTTTGTAAGGCGTCACCTTCTTGTAACGCCCGATACGGTTCGGGGGCGCCTTTGTCGATTCGAAGAGCCGGTACCTGGCTTTAGCTTTGCGGACGGGTCGGGGGTCGCAGGAGATAGACTGGGCTATTTGTTTAGTTGGCTCACCACGTTGGATCATGGCCTTCATCATCTCATGGTCAGCATCAGACAGTCGGGGCGCCATTTTGGGTCAGCAAGTCAAGGCTTATTCTGGACCTAACGGGTCGGATGGAAGCATTTGCTTAGGACCAGAATTAGCCTTCAAAAGCGAACAGCACGTGACGAGCACTTGTCATCATCCTTTCACCGTCAAGACTGATTGCTGACATCCTGGCCATAACCTCGGGGCCGTTGACTGCACCCACCCGTAGAGGCCCAAAAATGACGGCCATGCTTGGTGAGCGTGGCCTCTTTGAAAGGCTAAACAAAGAGTAGTTCCACTTGTCTGTCTCTGACGAATCCGCATTCAATGCGACGCTGATGTGGATACTGTAAGCAGTCAATCTTTGGTTCCTGAGGCAGCAATGAGCCCTGACATGAGGCCAGCCATCCAGCAGATGCCGCATCTCCTTATTTTCAGTCCCGCGCTAAGGCCATCTGGCTGAAACCACGATTTAGAGTTAAGAGTGACGCGGCGCACCAGAGGATTTCGCGGTCTGTAAACTACCCAGTTTTACAATAAAGGACAAGCTAGCTTACTTTATCTGGCCTTTGGCGACGCTGACATTCATATATACGGCAAGCAATAAGTTTCGGGTTGGCTATATTGTTCAGTCGCAACCAGCCCCCGTAGTCAGCGACAAGCCTGGCAGTCGGACCGGGTGTTCTTCCGCTTGTTGCTTTCAGTGACGCGATCCAGCAACCCCGCATCCAGCGTGATGTTGTCATTTCAGCACTAGCATTAGAGACATCGGACCGAGGTCCTAGTGCCCTTGGATCTGAGTCTTGGTTCAACAATGAAGAGACGTCTTAAAAGCCCCGACCTGTACACCATCGGATGGATTGCTGCCCTCCCCATCGAACGAGCCGCAGCGACCGCGTTGCTGCACGATCGCCATGACGTGCCCCACGGTTTCGACCAGCATCGATCCGACACGAACTCGTACACGTGGGGCCAGATAGGCGAGCACAACGTTGTGATCGCGTCGCTTCCAGCAGGAGTCTATGGGACAACATCGGCAGCAACTACGGCGTCAAACTTGATCCATTCATTGCCTCATATCCGAATCGGGCTGCTGGTAGGCATAGGAGGAGGTATCGCTCGACCTGATGAGGCACAAGACGTCCGCCTTGGGGACATTGTTGTCAGCCAGCCTGACGGCACAACGGGAGGCGTGGTGCAGTATGATTTGGGAAAGGCGAAAGCGAACGGTGGTTGGGAGCGGAAGTGATCTCTTGAAAAACCACCTCCAGTACTTCTCCATGCACTGGCAAGCTTACAGGCAGAGCATGAGATCGAACCGTCGAAGATACCAGACTTGCTCGCGGCAATGCTGGAAACCAAACCATCTATGAAACGGCCAAACAGCGACTATACGTATCAGGGCGCCGAAAATGATCGACTTTTTGAACCGCAATACGACCACGTTGGTGGTAGTAACTGTGATAAGTGCGACCTAGCCTGGCAAGTGAAACGCAAGCAGCGAGAGTCATCTGACCCGGAAATTCACTACGGCATCATTGCTTCTGGCAACAAACTGATCAAGGATGCAGCTACCCGGGACAGGCTGTTCGGAGACATGGGACATCAATGTCTGTGTGTGGAGATGGAAGCTGCAGGCCTGATGGATCGGTTTCCTTGTCTGGTGATACGTGGTATCTGTGACTACGCAGACTCGCACAAGAACGATCGGTGGCAGCGATATGCAGCCGCTACAGCAGCGGCATTTGCGGTGGAGCTGCTTGAGTATGTTCCGGTTGCACAGCTAGAAGCGACGCAGAAGATCGCTGGAGTTATTCAGTCACGTTCGTGATCCCACGTTGGTCAGACTGAACTATAGTACAATTGCTTACTGTATTGTAATAGTTTACAAGAGAATCAGTGGCTTGAGGTAAGACCACGTGTGTGTATTCAATTCCAAAACCATCGCTGACGACTGCAACATAGCCCCCCTATTCACAACCTTGATCATCGAACGGCGCTCAATCAGCTTTTCATTACAGAAGGCGCCTCTTTTGACTCTAAAGCAGAAGATCACAACCCGAGATGCTTGCCTGATACGCGCCAGGAACTTCTCAAAGAAATAGAACGCTGGATTGATAGCTCCGAGTCCAAGACGATCTTCTGGCTCAATGGTATGGCGGGAACTGGAAAATCAACTATATCGCGGACCGTTGCGCATTCACGGTCGAAGCGAGGTGATCTCGGTGCCAGCTTCTTCTTCAAGAGAGGAGAAGTGGATAGGGGCAACCTGAACAAGTTGATGTCGACTCTGGCTTACCAACTGGCTTCGAGCATTCCAGGAGTTGCATTCTTCATAAAAAAGACACTTGATGACAACCCATCCGTTGTGGGGAAATCCGTGAGAGAACAATTTCAAAAGCTCATCCAAGAACCGCTGTCTGAAGCAGCAGCGTCGACGATAGCCATACCGCCAGTTGTGATGGTGATCGACGCGCTGGACGAGTGTGACCAAGAGGCTGATATCAGGTTGCTGATCAACATCTTGTCGCAAGCCAAGACTGTTCTCCCCCAACTCCGGGTATTCTTGACGAGCAGGCCAGAACTTCCGATTCGGCTTGGGTTCAGCGAGGTGCAGGGTTCCTACCAAGACTTAGTTCTACACGAAATCCCAATGGAAATCGTCCAGCACGACATACTTGTCTTCTTAAATGACGAGTTCAAAAAGATCCGACATAGTTTCAACATGACTGTGGGCGGTGAACGGAAGCTGCCGCCGGATTGGCCAGGTCGCCCAATAGTACAGAGTCTCGCGCAGATGGCTGTGCCACTCTTTATCTTCGCTGCGACTGTTTGTCGTTTTGTTGACGATCGGAAACGCGATAGCCCTCCGATACAGTTGCGTAAGGTTCTGGACTACAAGAGTAAAGATCCCGTATCTCAGTTGGACCGAACTTATGGGCCGGTTTTACACTCGTTGATCACTGACATTGTAGAAAATGATAAAAAGCAGATCGTCAAAGACTTTAAGCTGATAGTTGGAAGTATAGTCATGCTTGCCGACCCTCTTTCAGTTTGGGCCTTGTCGGAGTTGCTTGAGGTTGATCCCGATGTGGTGGATAACAGACTCGACACACTCCATTCGGTTCTCAGTATACCGCCGATACGGAAAGCGCATGTGCGGTTACTGCATTTGTCATTTCGAGACTATCTCATCACACAGGAAGGCGTTTTCCAAGTAGACGAAAGACAAACTCACGAAACCTTGGCGAAACACTGTTTGCGCGTCATGTGGGACGGTTTGCATGAGAACATATGTGACCTGTCTTTTCCGGGGACGCGCAGATTTGCGGTGGCCGGTTCAGAGCTGGAGATACGCATTCCTCCACACCTCCAGTATGCTTGCATGCACTGGGTTTATCATCAGATGGAGGGCGATTCCAAGCTTAACGATGACAAAAAGGTTTATGATTTCTTGACGACGCATTTTCTGCATTGGGTGGAAGCGATGAGTCTACTGGGGCGAGCTAAAGAATGTCTTGACTCACTCAGGTCACTGGCAAGATGGCTGGAGGTTTGTCTTCATATCTCGGAGCTTCAATCTTGCTGATAAGTGTTAGAACCGCGAAGATTCAAGCCTGTCGACGTTTTTAGCTGACGCAGTGCGATTTCTCCAAGCCAATTTTTCCGTGGTTGCTGAAGCACCACTGCAGATTTATTGTTGTCTCGCTTTCGCACCAAGCAAGACTGTCTTAAGAAAGACACTCGGAAATGCTATTCCAAAATGGATAAAGAACTTGCCGAAGGTTGAGGAAAACTGGGATGCATGCTTATTGACTCTAGAGGGCCATAGCGGTGATGTCAACTCGGTGGTTTTCTCGCATAACTTAAAAAAGGTGGCATCAGGTTCTTATGACGGGACAATACGAATCTGGGATGCAGAGACGGGCAAGTGCGAGCGAGTGCTAGATGGTCATAGCAACAGGGTCAGTTCGGTGGTGTTCTCGCATGACTCGAAAAAGGTGGCCTCGGGTTCTTATGACATGACGTTACGAATATGGGATGTAGAGACTGGCAAGTGTGAGAAAGTGCTGGAGGGCCATAGCAGTGCGGTGTACTCAGTGGCGTTCTCACATAACCTAAAAAAGGTAGCATCGGGTTCTTTTGATCAGACGATACGAATCTGGGATACAGAAGCGGGTGAGTGCAAGCGAGTGCTAGAAGGCCATAGTAGCTCGGTTAAGTCGGTGGTATTCTCGCACGACTTAAAAAGGGTAGTATCGGGCTCTGAGGATAGGACAATACGAATCTGGGACGCAGAGATAGGCGAGTGTGAGCGAGTACTAGAGGGCCATAGCTACAGGGTCAGTTCGGTGGTGTTCTCGCATGACTCGAACAAGGTGGCATCGGGCTCTTCAGACAAGACAATACGAATCTGGGATACAGAAACGGATGAGTGCACGCGAGTGCTACAGGGTCATAGCGACGAGGTCGATTCGGTCGTGTTCTCGCCCGAGTCGACCACAGTGGCATCGACCTCGAGAGACATGACAGTACGAATCTGGGATGTAAAGACGGGAAAGTGTGAGCATAGGCTGGAGGGCCACGGCGGCTTGTCTAACTCAGTGGTGATCTCACCCCAGTCGACCATGGTGGCATCGGCCTTGAGAGACAAGACGGTACGAATCTGGGATGCAAAGACGGGCGCGTGTGAGCGAACACTAGAGAGCCATAGCGATGAGGTCAACTCGGTGGTGGTCTCGCCGCAGTCGAACATGGTAGCATCGGCTTCTCATGATAAGACAATACGAATCTGGGACGCAGAAACAGGCAAGTGCAAGCGAGTGCTAGACGGCCATAGCGACTCAGTTACGTCGGTAGCATTCTCGCACGACTCGAAAAAGGTAGCATCGGCTTCTCAAGATAAGACAATACGAATCTGGGACACAAAGACCGGCGCGTGTGAGCGAGTACTAGAGGGCCATAGCGACTCGGTCAGTTCGGTAGTATTCTCACACGACTCGAAAAGGATAGTATCGGGCTCATATGATAAGACTATACAAATCTGGGACACAGAAAAGAGTGAATGTAAGCGAGTGTTACAGGGTCATAGTGACGAGGTCGACTCAGTGGCGTTCTCGCACGACTCAAAAAAGGTCGTGTCGGGCTCTGTGGACGAGACGGTACGAATCTGGGACGCAGAGACGGGCAAGTGCAAGCGAGTACTAGAGGGCCATAGCCACCATGTCATCTCAGTGGTGTTCTCGCACGACTCGAAAAAGGTGGCCTCAGGCTCTTTAGACAATACGATACGGATCTGGGATGCCGAGATAGGTCGCTGTGAAGACGTCATTTCATTGGATCGCTATGCAAGCGTCCTTTCTTTTACGCCTGACGAACATGGCATTGTTACCAATCGTGGAACATTTGCTTTGACAGGCGGCTTACAGTCTTCTGCAGAGTCTGCTACGGCATGGCAATCCTCAAAAGCCGCGATACTCACCTGTATCGACGACACCTGGGTCACGGCGGCAGGGAAAGACTTGCTCTGGCTGCCTCCTGAATGTCGCGATGGAAAAGTAGCTGTTTCGGGAAGCACAGTTGTCATAGGTTGCCCATCAGGCAGAGTTGTGTTTTTGGGTATTTCTATGGCGGTGGACAAACAAGTGACCACCGAGAAGATAATAGTGGAGTAATTTACAATCGACTCTTGGAAGTGATTTCATTACGCAAAAGCAGAGACCATCGAACCTAACCATGCTGATTGATCATTAGGCTACTGAGTCTGGAGTCTGTTGCTATAGGATGCTTACTTTGAATGAGTAAGCTGGAATAAGAGATACTATAAGCTAATTCTGGACTCACAGCATACAGTAGAGTATAAGACGAAATATGGCAACTTTCTTGCATCCATAAGCGGCCATTTTGGATGACAATAAGCGACAATAGTAGCCAGTACGAGGAGGTGCGGCAAAGGGTTACAGTACGGGTACAGCCTAGACGCACTGGGCGTAGCCACACTAGCCACAGATGATCCGTGCTGACACTATTTGTAGAAAGCCAGGGCGGCCTCTGATTTCGGCCGGGACTGTACAGTAGAGGCGTTTACTCCGTATATGCAGCGTAAATTGACATATCAG
>JAAOAW010000352.1:0-87520 GCA_013186925.1 Fusarium succisae
CAGCTGCGACACTGCCAGCCTGAGCCGCGTGGAGCGGGCGCGTCAAGCATAGTAACAGAGACAGCCGATAATTATGTTCAAGGTCAACCAACAAATGAAGCTGCTATAGATTCACTGGAAATCTCCCCAAGGTTAATTTCCAATTGCTGAAAACACTACCAAAGTCTGTTATGTTTCAATGCTTAGAATCCTCGAAACCTCAGCCGTTGATTACATAACCCTGCAGGGCTGAACTAGGCTTGGCATTTTCAACACAGCCTCAATAATCAATAATGTTGTTTCAGCTCCCTCTCGCGACCTCTCAACCTCAATCTTTCATCAGCAAAATGTCAGATCCGTTGAGTGTCGCCGCCTCGATAGCAGGACTCATTTCTATCACGGTAGAGACTATCAAGTTCCTCAGCCCATATGTCTCAGCAATGAAAGAGACACCGCAGGTGGCTGCACACGTTCACTCTGAGGTCCAGAGCACCCAAGTCATACTGATGGGGCTTCAGAGCCTGATCAAGAACCTCGCGTCTGCTAAAGTTCAGCATGCTGCACTTATTGGGGTTAATCAGGTCGTGACGGTCCTCACGGATGGAGTCCTTCTTTACTCAGAGCTGCATAAGGAACTTCAGTCGCTGCGGGCCAAAGATGGCATTGAAAGGGTGCCGCTTAGAGGCCGTTTGCAGTGGGCATGGAAGGAGAGTACGTTCATTACGCTTCTCAGCAGATTACAGAGCTTCAAAAGCTCAATGACACTTGTTTTGATGATTCTGCAAAGGTATCTAACTCCTGTCACTACTGATACAACATCTAACCCAGTTGTCTCAGTCACTCTGGTAGAACGGCAAAAGAACATCAGGAGCAGCTTTCCAATAATGTTCAAGTTCTTCTAGACACTAATGAAGCCCTATCACGTCGGATAATGAACATCGAGAATGCCTTGGACACCCAGACCATCACGTCAAGGCGCACGAGTATCCTCCCGCCGAGTGCATCTTCACCTCGAGACACGACTCAACCATCAATTTCGGAAACGATCGCTGTATCCATTGGAGCGAATAATAAGCTCGTTACATCTAAGTTTGACTTTGAAGACGACCTTGAATCATCACTTGTGTATCGTCGCGCACTGAGAGATACCATGGATTGTTCGATTCGAAGCTCAGTTGCAAGATCATACAACTGGTCTGTCTTCTCAGACCTGAGTCTAGGGGATATTTCAGTAATGTCTTTCATCGCATTGCCTATCTATCAGGATGATATCACCAATGCTGAGCACTATGATTTTGGGGAGGAAGCTACGTACACTTCTGAAACGCCCGGGCCAGTTATGTACCAGTCTCTACTGGCAAAGTGCCTGGAGATAAAACTGAAGATGCTTGCGATACCAGGGATGCAGAAGTACTTTGACGAGATACCTCATCCAGATGACGACCCCTTGCACCTCTGCTTAGCCCTTCGGACGGCTATGCCACTGTTGATCCTTGCACAGAGCTTGAGCCCCTCGACAAACATGAACATAGATCCACATATGGATATTTCTCGCTCAAACAAGAAAAGAATAGTCTTATGGTTTGCTCATTACTGCCATGTTAACTTCAACATAGACAGAAGCAAGCTGATCACAGTTGAAGACCTGATGGGGTCTAGCAACCATGGGTTTTTCAGAGTATATTCGCCTGACAAGACATGGAAGAACGACTTGATTACTAACGTGGTCTAGGTAATCTCACTATTTTCCATTATAACTGAGGATCTTTGTCTTACTGTTCCTCTGATAAACCATTTGTCTATAGTCGAAGCAACAGTTGACGCCCAGCCACTAGAGCTTCGAAAGCTTCTCTTCCAACAGCGCCAGTTCATTCAAAATCTCGACGAACTTCTTGAGATAAGGGACCGACTGGAGACGGACATGAATTCAATACTTCATAACTTCAGATACCTTGCAAATCTACACATTTCCTTCCTTTTTCGCATGGAAAGGAACCTGTTCCGTTCCCCAGGCGAACAGGAGTGGGCCCCACCATTTCGATATCTTCTAAGGAATATCCACATTGAAGCTGCCTCACATGCCACCCCAAGGACTGCCAGACATAGCATAGAGGATTGGCTGAGAGCAGGCGATTTCAGAGATAAGGGTAAAATAACTGCTTTGTTAAGAAGATGTCTGGATTTGATGCCTACGCGGCACAGACGTGTTTCAGCCCTCTTTGCCTTTTCGCAGGTATGGACAGATTTGTATGAAGCCCCCAGCATGTACACGCTAACAGTGTGGAGTATTTGAAAAGCCAGCCACTTGTTTCAAGTGATCAGATAAAAGATAGCAACGAAGCTCGATCGGCTTTGTCAGAGATTGTAGTTCAACTACAGGACGATACTAAGTCAAACGATACTGATGTAGCCGTCGAAGAGCTTAAGCGAAGAATACAAGACTGGAAAGGCATTGACCCCGATAACCCTGGCGAGTTGATTCTCTCTAAGACAGTTTTCGTAGTCAAGAATTCCAAAAGGAAACTGGTAAGCGGCAACGAATGTGGTTCGCTATGATATCGGACAATACTAATACAGGACTGACACGTGCACGATAGTACCACGGCTACCTCTTCCAGCATATGCTCCTATTCTGTAAAGAAGAATGTCGTGATAAACCTATCGGAAACCGGTCGCTTGACGGGCCAAAATCTTTACCTGAGATTAAAGAGACAAGATTTCTAGCAAAGGGTGGATTCCACCTAAAATGCATTCTTTCGGTCACCTCGACTTCCCAACATGGTATGTGTCCCAAGTTCTTTTAATTTTGTCTCAGTCGCTCATGAGAGTAGATAAACATGTATGCGAAGTTCAGCGGGATACTGGTAGTGGTGACGGCAGGTCGCAAATCTCACTTGTGTTCGCGGTTGAGTCTGAGATGCGACTATGGGCATCAAAGATCGATGAGTATAGAATGATGGCAATCCTGCTGGTGAGGCGCTAAGTCAAAAGAAGACCCAGAAGAACTGGTTTTACCAGTAGAAAGGAATACGAATAAATTTATACCTGAATATTCGACGGAAGGCATGGTTTAAAGATCACTGCTAGGCCAAGTCACCTAAAAGCAAAGGCCCTCGTTATCGAGATAATAAGGAATAGGGCTTATATCTATTCTTAGCACATAGAGCCATAGAAGCGATATGCAGTAAGAAAGTAGTCTGTTTGGTACCTTTAACGGGTTGGCTTGGTGTACATTGGGATGCTATAAGTGTTATATGACGATCAATGACTACCATTAAATACCAACTTCCTCGAAGGTCACCGCATCAACATCACCCCCAGCATTCTTACAGCTGAATCCAACAGAAACACTGAGATAGCCATACTGGTCCAGTTTGTCCTGCGAAATTGAACAGATAATATCGAGAGATGCCCATTGATTCACAGCATCGTCGGCGCTGACTGTATTAGAGCCACCTATGACGGGCACAATGTTACTCGGGTCTCCATAGTAGCAGCCAACAGCCATTGCATTGCACCCGTCGGCGCGCTGGCTAACGGTCGCTTGGTCGACGCGTAGCCAGGCAGAGAGTTTATAGCTGCCTGCTTTGAGAAGCGACTTGTCGATCTTTTGGTAGACTCGGTTGTTGACGGACTCGTTGTCATCGGATTCTCCGAATTGAAGGTGGGCGTAGGCTAGGCCTTGGTAAGGTGAGGAGGAGCCAAGCTGAATGGGTTCGTTCTCTGATAGCCAGGGGTTGACAGTTCCGAGATCGAAGTTGCCGTTGATAAGAAGTTCTGTTGGCTCTGGTTCGGCGGTTGTAGTGGTTGTAGCGGTCTCGGCTACGGTCGTTGTGCCTTCGGTGGTGGTTGGCGCTGTAGTAGCCTCACTGCTGCCGACTGTCGCGCTCTCGCTTAAGGCGTTAGTCGTTGATGTTTCGCTCACGGACTCGCTCATAGTTGTTCCATCCTGAGTCAGCGTGGTAGTTGCCTCTGTCTCAGTTGTAGTGTTAGTCTCGGTAGTTGCGATACTTGTCTCGATGGTAGCGGAAAGGGCAGTAGTAGTGTCGGATACAAAGGTGACGGAAGCAGTTTCAGTGGCAGATGTAGCGATATTCTGGGGCTTACAAGGCCCTGCATTAACAGAAGCTAGCAACGCCAGGTTTGCAAAGGCAGCCGCAATTAGTTTGTTGGAAACCATCTTGGCAGGCTTCAAAGGGAAAACGGAAACGACTGTGGTGGGTTTGTAAAAGTGAACCAAAAAGGAATCAACAACATGAGGGAAAACAGGGCATTCACCAGTTTTATTTCAGCAGACTGCGAGAAAGTGGCTCAGGGGCAACCAGATAACTATTGGCGACCTAGCCTGTGGCATTCGATAGCGCCCCGATAGCGTTGAAATCTCCCCTTGTGTGGACCAATGAGATTACCAGCTTCATGGCTGGCTTTATGATTGAAATAAGAAATTGACGTAAAAATTAAGCTTGTAATAGGTAGTGTTTACATCTTTATTCGTATTCTACCTAGCTTTGCGGTTAATCATTGAACAGGGCGGAAGCTAATTAAAAGGATCTGCATGTTAGCATACCCATTATCCACCTGCTATCTAACTTTGAGCTGAAGATACCGACCCCGCTCTAGTTCTTCATCACTTCACCAAATGATCCCTTGTAACCATTCTGCTCCAGGTACAGTCGGAATTGAGCATCTTCGCTCTCGAGTTCCTTGTCCTTATCTGGGATGAGAAACCACGCAACAAGACCACCTACAGCAGCAAAGGCAGCTCCAATGAGAAACACAGCCTGGATACCTTGCTGTTTATCAGAGAAAGAGTCCTGAATTGGCGAAAATACCTGTGTCCCAATTGCTGCACCAGCCTTTCCCACGGCTGCCGCGAAGCCTAAGAAGTGTCCTCGAAGAGGTGTTGGGAAAGACTCTGCAGCACATAGAAACGTGGCGACCTGTTTCGATGTCAGTCAATAGCCAAGTTGCGCGTCGGTAGTTGATACTTACGCCAGGACCCATCTCTCCGAGTGCGTTGAAGATGCCGTACAGCACGATGAACAAGGGAAACACGGACTGGATCGGAGAAAGAGCACCACCAATAATGAAGCCCAGGATCGTCCATCCGAGAAAGCCCAGAGTCATGGTTTGTCTACGTCCAATCCGGTCCATGAGAAGTCCTCCAACGACGCAGCCGGGGAGGTAAAAGCAGTTCACGACTGTACCGAAACCGATGTTCTGCTGCAGGGTGTCCTTGGGATTCAAAGTGGCGATGATTGTCGAGCTGAAGATTCCGAAAGGGTATGTCTATAACCGGTATCAGTAAACTTGAGAAACCTAGACATGGCTCATTGGATCAACCGTGATACTCACCACAAAGTCATAGAAAAACCATGCCAGTGATGTTCCGAGCATTGGCTTCCAATATCTCTTGATCACAAGTAGGTATGGTATGTCCTGCTTGATCGCATGCTTCTTGTACTGCGTCGAGTCAAACTGACGAAGTCGAAGGAACAGAAGTGCTACTGGCAGGATGAATCCGATGCCAAAGTTGATTCGCCAGACACCATCGCCGACGTTTTGATGGTAGGCTGCGAGCACGATCAATGCGACTACACCTGCCATAACAAATCCAAGATCGATAGAAAAATCCGTTGCAGCGGCGACCAGGAATCCACGTCGGCGTCTCACAAATGAGGTCTCGTCTGAAGCTTCAGTACTTCCTGTACCGCAAGTCGGATATTCACCTGCCGAAGCCATCAGTTTCGTGTTTTCTCAAATCAAGTTCCATTTCTGCACTTACCACCAGCACCGAACCCTGCAACACCTCTCCCGACAATCATCATCCAAAACATGCCCAGCTCAGTCTTGCCATGCGCTGCAGTTGCAAGTATGATACCCAACACCAAGAACAAGGTAGCAAACACAATACCAGTCCGTCTACCAAGTCTATCAATGGCAAATCCAAAGAAGAGCATCCCCAGGACCTCGCCGATGAGAAATGCATTGGAAAGTCGAGTCTTGATCGAGCTGGAGAAACTATCGGGGTATAACTCAGCAAAGACCGGATTCATGTATCCTATGATCTGCGCGTTATATCCATCAGAGAATAGAGCCAGGCCACTTGTCAGGATTGCTGTGATGGCTGACGTGCGAGACTTGGTAGGGATTTCAACATCTGTGGTGTTGACATTGGTCTCGTTTTTGAAGGATTCATCGTCTTGGTTGCTCTTTGGAGCAGGCATCTCTGGAGAAGCCTTGCTATCCATGATACTGATCTTGAAACGGGTAGTATTGGAATGATTAAGAAGCCTCTATCCGAAAACACATTCGAGAAACTCTTCACTTATATATATATGAGTTAGACTAAGGATATTCTCGCTTTGCAACACCCTCCTTCTTGCCTAGTTTCAAACATTTCTGGTCAAAGACAGACTCTCGCGTGCCTTGATCATGGTCCGTTATTGGATGTTCATGTGAAATTCTTTATCTTGTTCAATATCCAGTAGTTCAGTTAGTGCACGTGGGCAGTGTTGCTAGATTTGGTTGGGTTTGATGAACTTCATAATGCCAAATGGTTGCCGATACTCCGAGGAGGACTTGACGTCTACCCTCGTATGCGTTTCCATATTTTGGGACTGCAAAGGCTTCCTAATTCCCGTCTGCTCACACTAGGCTTTCGCTTTGGCCCTTTGGGTCTGATCCAAAGTGGGCCATGCTACTGTAGCAAGTCGAATGCAGGCTCAAAACAGCATTAGTCTCGGTTACTCGGCATGCTACACTGGCATTTTTGTCTTTTTCTCTAGGTCCATGCTGTAATGGCCCTGTTTCATTGCTTGGGAAAAAATCCCGTAGTTGGAGACTAATGCAGCTAGTGAGCGATAGCCGACAGACCTCGATATCTTATCTCGAGCCGAGTAGCGAGCAACGCATGGATGAGAGCGAATGAGAATGGGCGTGGAGCTCACGAGAAATATCATATCTTGTAACTTGGAGGCCAGAAGTTTTAGAATATCTCAAAAAATATAATTATCGATGATACCAAGTCAAACCGATCAATTCAATACATGTATCTGGCAGCTCAAGGATTTGTTATTCCCATTCACACTTTTTGCTTATACTCATTAAGCATAACTTTTCAACATGGTGGTCACCGATGATCAGATCTCCTTCTTTAAGAAGAACGGCTACCTAATTGTCCGCGACTTACTGCAGCCTGAGCAAGTCAAAGACCTGCAATCATGGGCCGAGGAAGTTCGAAACTGGAAACCTACTGAAGATTCGGAATTCATGCCCTATGAGGTTTGAGATACCCTTCAATCAACTTAACTCAAGGGACAAAGCTAATTTGGATCAGGAGGTCAATGACAAAGGCCAAAATGTTCTCTGTCGAACTGAGAACTTTGCCGATTGTCACAATGGATTCAGCAATCTGCTTCGAAGCCCAAAATTGCTTGGTCTTCTGAACGATCTTGCCGAGGAACCTATGCTTTTGTTTAAGGAGAAGATTAATTACAAACTCTCTGGAAGCGGTAAGATGCCCTCTACTTAACACGTTCATATCCTTGCCTGAAACTGATATTTTAATAGGCGGATTCGCACCTCACATTGATGCTGTTGCCTACACTCATATCAAGGATGTGAAGCACCTTACAATTCTACTGAGTGTTGATCCTTCCAATATCCGCAATGGAGGGCTGGAAGTTGTTGATGGCAGCCATGAAATGGATGTTCCTATCAACAAGGCCACCAACTGCATTGAGTCGACTTGGGTTGACTTTCAAACTTGGACTCCTGTTGAACTAGAAGCTGGTAAGTCACCCATGTTATATATATGTAGTACCTAGAACTGACAAATTCTCAGGCGAGCTGCTCATCTTCACTTCCTACCTGGCTCACCGCAGTGGTGCCAACAACAGTAGTTCAGACCGCAAGGCTATCTATGCAACTTACAATCGTGCTTGCGAGGGGGATCTGCGTCATGGATACTACGAGCACAGGAAGCAGGAGTGGCCGGCTACGCATATGCGAAAGGCTGGGAAGTCTTATGAAGCGGGAGCGTTGACGTATGGCTTTGGATCACCTATGCTTAGTGTCGATGCTGGGAAGCAAGTCACATTTTAGTAACTATATCTTGTACAGACAAGGCCGGTTGTTATCCTGCTCGGTTTTAATTTACGTTTGTTTTTGAAGCACTATCTATTCCTCCAAGTCCTCTGTCCGATGCTCACTCCGGTCATGCGTCGTCAAATTAAAGGCTGAACATATAGGGAGACCACTTAGTCGCAGTCCCTGATGCTACTTAGTAAATTCTGGTATCTCAACGCGATACCATACCTGTGTGGTGTTGCCTGCAGGCCCATAACACCTCGAACAATGGTCTCCACCCGATAATCGTATCAATGAGCTCGACGTTTTGCTGCCCTACAGATCTTAGCGCTGTCACAGCGTAGAGTGCGCTAAATGACAAACGGCTAGGTTGGTGCTAGACCCTGTCTTACCCCACTCCAAGCGACAAGCGAGAGCCGACAGCCGAAAATCTTGAGAACTTCCCAGATACGGAACGCAGGGGCCATCATTGGCTCAAAATCCGTTGATTAGGCATGGCGAATGCACAGGTCATGAATGGCCAGTCGACTTATGTAGTAGTTCTTGTGAAAATACAATGATTCATGTCTAAGTCTATAACTTGGACTTGTTTTCCACTATACCAACCTTGCAATTCAACGTATTGATCATCATCATTTGAAAGTCTACACAGCCAACGCAGCCATGGAACTTCCAACAGTCCCAACGCCATCCTCCGTGGCTGAGTACGTTATATCTGTTCTCCAAGCTTCTGAAAACACACCCTACATTGGAGAACCCATTTCTCAACTCCAACATTCTCTCCAGTGCGCTGCTCAAGCTGCCTCGGTTTCACCACCAGTGGATGAAGCCACTCAAATCGCCGCACTACTTCACGATATCGGTCAATATGCACCAGCCAAAGACCTCCGCAAACTCACCGGCGGAGAAGCCAAAAACCTAGGCGGACAAGCAACGGGCACAAGCGTCGGTAGAGTCGGACACGAGACACTGGGTGCACAATTCGTCCTTGCGCTAGGCTTTTCTGAGAAGGTTGCGCGTCTGGTGGAATCACATGTTGCTGCCAAGCGGTATTTGTGCGCAGTGGATAAAGGGTATATGAGTAAGCTTTCAGATGCGAGTAAAAAGAGCCTTGGTTATCAGGGTGGACCGATGAGTGATCATGAGAGGGCTGAGTTTGGTGCTGATGAGTGGTGTAAGGAGATGTGCCAATTGAGGGTTTGGGACGATGAAGCCAAGATCGAGGGGCTTGAGGTCAGGGACTTGGAGAGCTGGAGACCGGTATTGGAACGGCAATTAGAAGCAAGAAAGGGCAACATGGTTTAGATATATAATTTATATATATTTTATCCTTAACAAATATGACGTATGTATATCTGTACGTACTTTGACGACACCGTGAAGGTAAAACGTGGTTTTGTCCTTTATACTCTTTTTATTTGAAAGATTACAGTAATAGATTAAGGAAGAAAATAAAGGGCCTAATATAATACTTAGCTAAAAGTATAAAGCTGTAAATTCTAGTAAGTATTTCTAACTGTTTATATATGTTCTCCTTCTGACTCTATTGTGTATACAAAATCTATCTCTTTTTCTTTCTGTCTGTAGGGTACCTAGTCTTGTATTCTCAAGGCTATTCCAACCAGAAGTGGGGCAGTAAATGGCCAAGCAGTTGAGCAGATAAGATAAGGAAGCTTGCGCCTCGCTTAGAGATAAGAAGTGTCGCTTGCAGATAAGCCCCGCAATCTGCACTTCTCCTCTGAGCCAATCAAGCACGCACATGGCTATCGTCTAAGGGCTGATCTGGGGCTTGCGAGATCTTACAACGCGCGGGCCGTGATGGGGAATGAACTGAATTGACGATATCATGACCTTCTCCATCTCGTTACGAGCACTGCAGCGGGATCTCGGCACGTAGCCGATCCGCATTGAGGTGTTTTTAGTGTGATCACCTTGGGCCCATTACGACGAGCGACAATCATGCAGACGACAAGGCACCATGGCTATCGTGGCCGGGTCCGGAGCGGCTGTCTTACTTGCCGAGCTCGCAAAGTCAAATGTGACGAGGCCAAGCCTATCTGTAATAACTGTACAAGATTACAACGCCAATGCACATACAAGCCCCAAAGAGTCTTCCGGGAGACTGCCAGCGCCGACAATTCGCCACCAGGTCAACCATCATTCCACTTCGGGGGAGCACCTGAAGCATCGGAAGCGCATGATGTCAACCAATCCCAGTCAAGTCCGTCGCTCACTGATGACTATGAAAACCAAGGGTCATCAAATGTGCTCTCAACTGAGAGGACGAATCAAACTCCCTTTCTCTACGAGGGTAGAACAAATGTCGACGTTACTGCCTGTTTACAAAAAGCTCTTCAGTATCGAAGTGTAGCTCCTATCGTGGATGACAACTACGAGCGCGATGAGTCTCCATTGAACCTGATATCTCGGGATATCGAATTGACTACCACGCTCGATATCCTCACTCTCCGTACTCAGTCCCCTTACATGACGGAACGCTTCCTTGATACAGTGGAATGCCCTGGTATCACACCATTCGACCCCCTCAACTGGAAACTTGCCAAACAGCATATTGTGCACCTGGGGAAATCATGTTTAGCCATTTCTTCCGGCATTACAGCTGTCGCAACTCTATGCAGTGGACAGGTATTCTCCCTTTCCACATCCGAGTCACTCTCTCACTATCAGTCCGCGAGGAAGAATGTCGAAGAGTTGTTGGGAGATGGCGATAACGACTTTGAGCTTGTTCTGGCAGCTGTCTTTCTGTTGTGTATTTTTGAGCTGATTTACTCTGGAGATATCACACCTTACCTGAGAGAACCGAGCCGAATCTTCATACGAAGACTAGAAGCTTGGGTACAGACTCAAACTTCCTACTCGGAGCTTTGCACACGCATAGTCATTTGGCTGAAGATCCTTTACTCGGCTTCTTTTCGAGGTGGAGCAATGGGTCTGCTATCCGAAAGCGTACTCAATCTTCTCCCAAACTTCAATGACCCAATACCGAACCTCAGACCTCGTATCGGCCAAGAGACAGAAATATCCAATCACCTATACGAGGTCTTGAGCATTCCAATCTTTGACTTTTACTGCCAACTTCAAACTCTATCTGGAGAGATTGCCAAACTATCACTTTACCATCGATCGCGCACGAAACGCAAAGACCAACAGGAAGTAGTCGAGCGAATGGCGAGCCTGAAGTCCCGACTTAGGGCACTATGGGAAGCTCGGTGCGCTACGCAGCTTCAGTCTCCGGAGCATCTGCGCTCCCAAATGGTTCCCAGGATCGCGGACATGATTTCGAGTCTTATCAGTATTTGTGAGGCTGCATATCATGCTGAGTTCATTGACATAGGCAGACAGCTAGGTGATCCTGTGTCTCAATCTCCAGATTCCACAGAAGCATTGGGCAGGATCAAGGAGATCCTGGAGGGAGATTACAGTAGCCATGAGGAGGGTAAAGCAAGAGGAATCAACCCTGGGTACTTGAGACCGTTGTTTCTATGTGCTATAGAGAGTACAGATAAGGAGCAGACCAGCTGGGCCGTGGAGAAGCTTGCTGGGATCCAGAATCGTGTCTATCGTGGAGAGTTTTTCTCGGCATTTGCGAAGGCACTTTCAGAAGCACAAACGAGTCATGACAGAAGGGTAACTTCGAGGTATTTCTGCATCTGGTATTTTGGAACCACACCACCATTCCTATAGGAATAGTGCTAGCAATATACAAGGATGAAAGTACGAACCTGAACATATCTGGTAGCTGTCTTGTGAACACATTCCGCTTAAGCTGGCTAAGAGCTTACGCCCCTACATCGAACTTCTACAGATGGAGCAAAAGTGCCAGTAGTAGGTGATGAATGTAGGGAACTAGCATGACTTAAATGGATCGTATGACGTCACCCTTCCGCTTTCAGTGCCCTTGCATCCATCGAAATTAAAACCTCGTAAAAGACTGAGCGGTTTTAACGATTGCGTCTTCTCCTATTCAATGGTATTCGCGTCTCCATGCCTCGGCAGCAAAAAGCCGACTCTAGTCCACTAACCAAGTTAAAACTCAAAATAGGGTCCATGAGGTAAACCTGTAGAATCTCGGTGCCTCCTTTTGAATTGCTTTCATGACTACCCAAAAGTTCAGCAATGCAAAAATTGACGATGCATCGGTGAAACGGTTGCAACGGCTGTGGCGGATGGCTTTTCTGAAGCGTTGTGGCTTTAGATCAGTTTATTTTCAACGTGAGATCTGTCTTGAAGCGGCGTTAACGGCACTGATTGAGCGCTACGATAGAACTGTGACTGATATGATTGGGCGAGTATGTTACGCTGCCCGAGACACTGACGTATTACCATTCCGGACATATTTAGCTCTCTTTGGAGTATTGAATTCCAGTCGATATACGGTTACGGGGCACCCATTCAGCGGTCGTTTAAGTTAGCCACTATACAGACTATACCATTTTCAGACGGGCTGACAAGATCCACCGCCCCGGTTAACTGTAAAACATTCGGATTAACGGCAGAGGAGTTGGAAAGCTTAACATGTTACCCTCTAAGAAAATTCATTCAAGATAGTACGAAAAAGGGAAAACAATAAGGAATGTTCTGAGATTAGGAAAATACAAAAGGTAGAGAAGTTTTAATATATATAGCAATATTGCGTCCCTGAATGTTAGGATTTCTTTTCGTAGTAGATTACCCTTGTCCTTCGTTTTACCCTCTAGTACATAGTCTACCACTACTACCCCCTACATTCGCTACCATATAATCACCAATGCGTGTTTCTCCCCTTCTCCTCCTGGGCCTTGGCCTGGGAGTCATTAGTCAGACGACTACAACGACTACAACTGCTGAGTCGAGCACCTTGTCTTCCTCGGTCAGCTCGACTAGCTCGTCATCTTCGAGCTCCAGCTCTGCCGATAGCTCATCCAGCTCTCCTAGCAGCTCGTCCACCTCATCTTCTGCCAGCTCTACTAGCTCGGTATCATCTTCTGACAGCTCATCTTCGTCTTCCGACTCCAGCTCTGCTAGCTCGTCATCTATCAGCTCAAGCTCCGCTAGCTCTGCCAGCTCCACCACCGCTAGCTCTGCCAGCTCCACCAGCTCTGCCAGCTCCACCAGCTTAACCTCTTCTGCCAGCTCCGCCAGCTCGTCATCTATCAGCTCAAGCTCCGCTAGCTCCGCCAGCTCGTCCTCTATTAGCTTAAGCTCCGCTAGCTCTACCTCCAGTGCCCCAACTTCCTCGGTCACTATCAGCACCAGTACCAGCGCCAGTTCCACCAGCTCGTCATCTAGCAGCTCAAGCCCCACCAGTTCATCCTCTGCTTCTGAAAGCTCTAGCTCTACCGCCAGCTCTACTGTCAGCTCTTCTGCCAGCAGCTCCTCTGCTTCTGAAAGCTCTGGCTCTTCTACACAAGCTTCAAGCTCTGGACTGACCAGCTCTGTCTCTGTCTCTGTCTCTAGCTCTACTACCACTGCTTCCTCAACTACTACTACAGATACCTCTGTTCAAGTTAGTGACTCTACAGCTGCTGGGACCTCTACTGAGTCTAGCTCTACTGAGGTCAGTAGCTCTGCTGAGGCGACTGGCTCTGCTGCCACTACTACCTCTGCTGAGGATACTAGCTCTGCTGCTACTACCTCTGCCGAGGAGACTGGTTCTGCTGCTACTACTACCTCTGCCGAGGAGACTGGCTCTGCTGCTACTACTACCTCTGCTGAGGATACTAGCTCTGCTGATACTACTACCTCTGCCGAGGAGACTGGCTTTACCACTACTGAGCCTAGCTCTACTGAGGATACCGGCTCTGCTACCACCACTGAGTCTGCTACTTCCACTGCCACTCCCGTCGCATCTCAGTCCGTCTCCTTTGAGGGTGCTTCTTATGGTGCTGGTTCTTCTCCCGAGACCAACTCCGATGGCCAGGTCGTTGCTGTTAAGATGGTCGCTGGCGCCAACGGCCAGGCTGAGTTCAGTGTCTCCACCGATGCCTCTGCCACTCCCGCTGGTGACTCTACCGTTGTCTCCTTCTCTTACACTGTCAGTGCCTTTGCCAAGCGCATGCGCATAATGAAGCGTGCCTTCGAGGGTTGCACACTTACCATCACGGTTGATGGCAATGAGGTTTACTCTGGACCTGTTGAGGCTGGTGCTGGTACTTACAGCAAGAGCTCTCAGCCTTTCGCTCTTGAGCAGAACCCCAACATCAAGTTCGTCCAGACTTGCGGTACTGACCCCGTGAACCTGACTGTCAAGAAGATTGCGCTTGAGACATTCGCTGGTGTTGCTACTACTGGTATTGAGTCTGGTTCGCCTACCGAGACTGGCTCTGCCACTGAGACTGGTTCTGTTACTGAGACCGAGTCTGCCACTGAGACTGGTTCTGTTACTGAGTCTGAGACTGCTACTGAGACTGAGACTGAGACTGGCTCTGCTACTGAGACCGAGTCTGCCACTGAGACTGGTTCTGCTACTGAGACCGAGTCTGCCACTGAGACTGGCTCTGCTACTGAGACCGAGTCTGCTACTGAGACTGGCTCTGCTGCTGAGACTAAGTCCATCAAGACCGGTTCTACTGCTGAATCAAAGACTGGATCTGCCTCTGCGTCCGCTTCTGCCTCGGTCTCCGTTTCCATCAGCAGGACAATTACCGGCTCTGCCACTTCCACTCCTACTCCTACCACTATTCCTGGCAACCCTACCGTCATCGGATCGTTCACTCTCTTCGGCTGTGCTCGCTCTTCTGCTGGTTTCCCTACCTTCGAGCTTGCCGAGTCTAGCCCTTCCATGACGCTTAACAAGTGCTCTGCTCTTTGTTCTTCCGACGCCTACTTCGGAGTCTACAACACGTAAGTCTACATCGTATTCTCTCAATAGACCCTAAGGTATACTGACATATACAGCGACTGCTACTGTGGCTCTACTGTTGACTCCACCACCGTTTCCCGCGTTGCCATTAGCCTCTGCGACCAAGAATGCCCTGGTGACAAGACCGAGTTCTGTGGTGGTAACACTGCTGCTCCCAGCCGTCTCTTCCGCCGTGCCGTGCCCGCCAACATCCTTCTCACTGTTTACGTCCGCGCCGCCTCTGGTGTCACTGTCACTGACCTGGCTACCATGACCGCCACTGTTACCGGTACCACCACCATCACCACCGCTGTCACCAAGACTGTTGCTGGACCCAACCCCACCACCGTTGTCGTCACTGAGATCATCGTCTGCGCCAACGGCAAGTGCAGTATCGTATCTGACTCTGGCTCTCGCGTCGTATACATTATGGTTGAGATCAACGGCAGTGACTGCGATAACGAGTGGGTCTACATCTCGTCGCCTTGCTCTTGTCAAGGAGGTCAGGAGTACACTGCTATTTACTGCTCTAATGGCAGCTGCAGTGGAAAGACGGTTTTCAAGCCTACTGAGTGTTCTGATTGGTATAACTACGAGAACTTCTTCATTCCTGCTGACTGTGGTTGCGGCAAGAAGGGCGAGGCTGCTATCAAGTTCACTCCTTGGGAGAATACCTGGGGTACCCCTGAGGAGTGTAACGAGAGCGTGGTTCCTGTTTGCACTAACTGCACCTATGCCACTCACTACGCCACTGGTTCCAACGGTAGCACTGGCTCCAGCTCTAATGGTTCTGCTTCAGGCAGCTCCGGCAATGGTGGCTCTGGATCTGGTAGCAAGGGAAGCTCTGGCTCCAGCTCAAACGCTTCTCCTTCTGGAAGCTCCGGCAATGGTGGCTCTGGATCTGGCTCTAACGGCTCTTCCTCTGGCAGCCCTGGATCTGGCAGCAATGGTAGCTCGGGATCTAGCTCCGGTAGCAAGGGAAGCTCTGGCTCCAGCTCAAACGCTTCTCCTTCTGGAAGCTCTGGATCTGGTAGCCAGGGAAGCTCTGGGTCCGGCTCTAACGCTTCTCCTTCTGGAAGCTCTGGTAACGGTGGCTCTGGATCTGGCTCTAACGGTTCTGCTCCTGGCAGCTCTGGTAACGGTAGCTCTGGATCTGGTAGCAACGGAAGCTCTGGCTCCAGCTCAAACGCTTCTCCTTTTGGAAGCTCTGGATCCAGCAGCAATGGTAGCTCTGGATCTAGCTCGGGCTCCTCTGGAAGTGGCAGCTCCGGCTCCGGCTCCGCTGCTGGCACCACTGGTATCACTGGGTCCAGCAACCCCACCACTGTCCCCGTTACCGGCTCTGCCGTCAAGCAGACGGGAACTTCCATGGCGCTTGTTGCTGCTATTGTCGCTGCCGCTGCCCTGTTCTGATAAGTATCTACCACAGTCTTGTCAGATCACCTTCCAGCAGTCTAGTAGCATCATGGAGAGGATCACGTACCTCGCCTTGCGTGCTGTAACAACTTTACTTCTTTTCCCGCTTTCAGAGCTCTAGCTTCGTTTGCGGCGCTTTCCCACTACCCATGTCGATCTCAGGATGTGACTTCGCGCTTTGTAGTGATCTCTTGAGTTGTCTGAGGCACTGTGGCATAGATAACTCGAGTGCTAGGCTGACCTTGGGGAGGAAAGCTTTAGTGTATTTTATATTTTAATAGAGCCAGTTGCTGTTTTTGCAACTCATGAATCACAGTTTGCAATTGATACTGCGCTGTTTGACTGGTGATCGAGAACATCCGCTCTACGCACTACGCACTGGTCTGAAGCGCTTCCCTGCTCAGCTTAGTTGCCCCCATGGAAGAGTTGGCTTTATCTGAATTCCTTTCACTGTGAGTACATTAGCAAAGCTCCTTTACACTTATCTTCCGAGGAATAATTGCCTCTTGTCTGCTCAGTTGTCCCTGCCGAAATCCTTTGTGGATATGCAAACGCTGGCGCTGGAATGGGATTGTCGCTTCGTAATTTTGATCCCTGACATGCCTTTGCAAGTAGTAGCACCTCGTACCCCCTCTGTAGCTTTGGAGTTAATTGAGTTACTGTGAGTCACACGTCAATCACATTCCTTGCATTCACGCTAGCCATCGTATTCGAACTTAGTTGGTCTCAGAGGCTCGAACCCTGCTTCTGATGTTAGCTATAGCCGTTGGTCCCATTATTTCCTCTCTCACCCTTAACATCCAAAGGACCAGTGTTATTCCGCCTAATCCTCATCACAACGAGAGGGAATGCATTGTGGGCTAGAATTGATATCCTGTCAAAGAGAGCGAAAGAAAGGGAGGAAAGAAGTCGTACAGGCACTTGATTTCCCGGGTTACTTCTATGAACACACTCCACGGTAATATGATTCTGCTTAGCTTCTATCGGAAATTAAAGCTTTAGATGCTGTAGCCCGTCTTGCACAATAGGTGGTTGACAGAAGGCCAGCAGACATTTGTATAACACTTAAGTATGTCTGGTAGATAAATCTGTTACCGCATATTAAGGATGCATTGAGTGATATACAAAGATAAAAGTATGAACTTCGCATGGTAGTAAATGACAAAACTATCTGGTAGCTATCTTAGGAACACATTCCGCCAAACTTTCCCTCTTCTGGAAAGCTCAGGCCTCTACTGACAGGTCGTGGGCTGCTAGCATCAATTTCATCGGTTTTGGAGGCGTTCCCTGACCTTTCTCCAAGTCGAACTTGGACCTAGTTGCCCCGGCCATTGCAATTAGCATGGTACAATTGGGACAAGGAGCCATCAAATTTTTCCAAATGGCAGTATCGGGTGCTGCTTTATACTCGGCGTATTCTCCATCTCCTAAGAAGTTCTTTTGGAGAGCAAGACCTGACATGTACTTCAAGTTCTGTGTTGTATTACTATAACAGGGGTGGGATCGGATTAGCAATTGGAATGAATCCTCCCAGGAGTGTGATGATTAACATACCTTGAGGATATCATTATAAATGGGTAAGTCTCGGCGCAGTTTCCGTAAGCCACCATGCTGCCACCGGCGGTAGTCTGACTGGGGGCATTTTTCTCTCTGTAGTCGCTTTCGCGTACCTTAACTAATCTCTGACATCTGTACAGCATCTTAAAACGTTCCTCTCCCACACGGTCCCTCCAAGCTCCAGTGTATGTGGGAGATTTGGGATTCTTTGGAAGTAATTTGTCCTCCCATCTGTCGCCTGCAGTGGATGCCCCGAGGAAGTATTTACACAAATGCTGCTTCGTTTTGTCATCGACCCCAAGGCTCCATGTGCATTGGAAAACGTATGGCAAAGTGCCTTCACCTTTGACATCCGGTTTCCACTTCCAGCTCCTCTCTGGTTTGCCAGCGATACGTGCGCACCAGCGTCCGTAAACACCTGTGAGAGGGAGGTAGAAGTTATACTTGTCAGCAGCGGCTGGCGCCGGCCCCAGGAGGCTGAGGAAGAGGCCAAGGAGATCGTAGGGGCACCACCAGTCTGGTGCTGGGCCTTTGAAGGTCTTAGTAACTTCACGGAAGAACATGGGACTGACATTGAATCTGGACTGCGTCTCATCTTCCCTCTTCCAATCTAGGTTTATGTTTCGTGAAATATGTGAATCTGGTTTCCTTGTTTTGTCCATGTATAAGCTTCCCTTTGGGAGGCTATTACGTTCGTCAGTCTCTGAGAATTAAATTTAAGAATGAACCAATTCTCATTTGAAACTTACGAAAGATCGATCAAACGACCGCGGATTGTTGTGAGGAGGAGAATGCGAGCTTCCTTGCCTTCTTCAGGCCCAACACCACCAGCAGCGGCGATCTTCCCCATCCACTCAAATATCTACCACTGCATCAGTTTCCAGTCGACACCAACGGCATGCAAAATGGATGAACTTGAGTTCGAATACCTCGCTACCTCAAGGTACGTACCTGGTCTCTTTTCCATATATACGCTGTACGGAACCACCTGTCCCCCGACTTTGCCCAAGAAGGCTCTAGAAGAACGGGTTCTGTGGTCGACATGGTAGATATGTTTGATCGTGTCTTGATCGGAGTAAGATGAGGAGTGATAATCAAGAAACAGACAGATGTTCACGGAGAGAATAGCTCACAGAAAACAGTTACGCTTTTAAAAACTGCTTCGTCATACTCTGCCTCTCCTTCTTCGGTCGACACACGTGACAAAGATTTGTACATAAATTCAGGCTACTAGTCCCCGCCACTCTCATCCAACTCTTCTTCTCCAAGTACCCTCACTTACATCACACCCCTCTACCATACCGATCCGTAAGGAGAAAGACCAACCGCTTGAATCATTTCAGCCCCCAAAGACAACAAGACCATGGTATGTACCGACCGATTGTTTGCCAGCATTATTGGCAATCTGCATCACCTTCCGTACAACCTGAACCGTCGCTGATCGATGCAACAGTCTATCCCCGCAAACCAGGTCCCCGATGATTGGACGGCTGACCCGGAAGAGATGAGGACAGAATTTTACTGGGGGACAGACGGCAGCGGTCGGTTGGCTGCAGAGTCCGTCGGTATCACCAATCCCGTGCCTCTCATGATTAAAGAGAGGAGTGCCGGGGGAGACGGCTACATGTTCCAAGATGCAAACGGGATCTATCTGTGGAGCATGCCCACGGACGAGGTGTACAAGTACACGTCCCCCGCGAATCGGGATGCCATTCTTGCCGAGATGCGTAAGTCGGCGGGTCGCGGAAAGGTGGAGATGACGTTGATGCCTCCAACCTCTTTCGATGATTGAGTATGGTGCTGGCTGCATAGAGCTGGAAAGAGACAAACAGGAAAAATAAGATGCGTTAAACAGTTCGACTTCGTGTTCTGTGACACATGGTTACACTTCAAATACCAGTCTTGTAGTACACATCAAAAATGTAATGTCTGCATGGAAAAGGTCCCATGCATCGATCTTGGCATCCCTCCAGCCTAACTCGTCGTCAAACTGCAACCGGTCATTTTTCGCCTCTTACAAGGTTGGTGCGGCTGGAGCCGGCACACAAAAGTTAGATATCTGCCGTGTAACACAAGGTGATAGCATAGGCTACCGATCAATGGTTGAGACATGGAAGAAAAGGACGTGCCGTGTTGCACTCGGATTACTCGACCAGAAGCACAGTCACCAACGACCCCCACATATGCATTGTCGACCATTGCCAAATTAGGAACACCGCAATAGACATGTATTGGAAAGAAATGTAACACATCATCGGTGCGGCTAAGCTAGGGCACTTGTATGTATTCGGGCCGACAAGAACATTGTAAGAGGGACACCCAAATGTTGCATGTGAGATATGCAAATCTATGACCAGGGAAGTGGTATGCAGTAGATCGAAAATGGCAAACGTCGTCTGCAGACGTGAGACACTTGATGCACTAGACATGGCGCTGAACAAAAACAGTCCAGTTGCATAAAATTGGATATTCTCTCTTGTCTCCTTTCTGTGCCTCATTGCTACTTCAGGTCTTATGCATGAAGTTGGCTCCAAGAACTGGTAAACCCGTTAGAAAGATGAGTCCATTACAGAAAATTATGACCCAAGAGAGATAGGCAATTAGTCGTAACTCGGGTAGTGGCTGTCCAAGTCTCCAAGACAATGCTTTTTAGGATTTATATCTTGTCGGTTGAGACAGTACTAGAACTACACAAGAAACCCGTCCGTTGATTATATTGTGGATATATGGCGATAATGACATTCTACCCAGTGCAAACTATAGTTTCCTACCTAATTCGTGACTACCTCTACAGACAGAGGAGGATTCTCCACTATCATCACATTGGGCTCCACCAAAGGAAGGGCAGGGTTTCTGCAATATCTCGCTCGAGACCGAATAACGGCAGATTTTGTTCCAAACCCAGGAGAATTCATACTAGCCAAGCCAAGTAAGAAACTCAGCTCAGGCACAGCCGGCGCCATGACCCAGCCCTTCTCGGCCCGAGGAAGTAGACGAATACGCAAGTAATACTGATTCTGGTTCTGATCATGAAACGTAGTCGGAATCACATTGAAGCGCAGGTTCGTCAACATATGTGCCCCAGGACCAGTGTAGTTCGACATCAAAGCGTATGTAGCATCACTGGGTGAACCCAGAACAATGTCAATGGTTACTTCCATGAGGAGGTACTGATTGATCTCGCTTTGTTTGAGGACGATGGAGAAAATGAGGTCCTGGGGAAGATTGAATCTGTCTAGCACGACTTGGCTGTGATTGCCGGCCAGGTTGCTGCTGACTCGCATGAGAAATCTTGGGGCTGATGCTGGCTCTGAACCAACTGGCTTGTCTTTCAAGGGACGGGATTCAACCTCACTTCTACGGGCGTTGGTGGGAATGTTGTCTGGGTCGCTGACACTTGGCCCTCGATGAAGTGGCATTGCTCGAACATGAGGTGAGAGGTAGTTCGAGAGCACGTCCAGTGGAGAAACGTAGTCTTCAGCTCTCATGAAGCTATCTTCATGGCTTGGATCATTGTACTCATCCTCAACATGTGGAATCTCCTCCACTGGGGCAGTAGAGACTTCAGTTCCGAAAGCAGAGAGCCTTTTGACCCTGACGGCTTCCATCATGTTGATTGTTCTCAACTCCGGGCTTCCGTCTCCCATGTCGGGAGGAGCTAAGCCAGCTAAAGCTTGTGCAGACGAAGCACGTTCAGCCATATTGATGGTCAAATTATAAATGGGATCATTGAGCTGCATAGCAAACAGGGCAGAAGTTGAAGCATCATCCGCAAAGTATGCTGTACCAGTTCCTTCTTGCTTCCCCATCATTTCCTGCAACACATTGAGCTGTAAGTCCGCAAAGGCGGGAAGGCGTAGTATACGCAAGTCACTGAAATCTTGGCCTGGTACAGAGTTCCATATAAAGATGTTCTTCTCTGTGGTTGGAGTGTATGTGACTTCCTTGAGCGCCTCGTGTCTATGCTTGTCTGTCTCCCTTGTGGCTTGGTCAACAGTATACTGTCGTCTGATATTGACCTTGACCTCACTAGGGTCCAGACCACGAGCAACAGCAAATCGCTGCTGGTGAGCTGGTTGTGTGAATACCAAAGACGAAAATTGCGCTGAGCCGGGAATGCGGTCCATGAATGCCATCATGACGCCATCTGCGACAATCTCATGCCGTAAGAGAGGTGCTCCCCGAGGAGGATCTTGACCAGTAGCTCGGAGGGCGCTATCGTTGGATAAGACCTCAATGCGCAGATCTGGGAACATGGTTACCAGGTCTGAGCGGAGATAGAAGCCGTAAGCAGGTATCTGTACGCGATGGTCCATTCCATCAGGTGTGCGACCGATGTAATCATTGAGTGCTTTCTTGATAGCGACGCGGTCCTCGTCAGTACCGAAATGGTTACCGAGGGATAGAGCGCCGTCAATAAGAGCGTCGATCCAATTCTTGTCAATGTGGAAGAAGCGCAGGTTCTCTGCTGGAAGGTAGCTTGGATCAGGTATGAGATAGTGCGCTGGTACACCCGCGAGAAACATACGGTCGATGAGCCATGAGAGAACAGTCATCCAATCTGAGGACTGTGGATCATTGGTCTCGTCGTATGGGTCACCTGATCGACTGGCAGCCAGCTTGCGAACAGAGTCCAGCGCGGCAGCTGGGTACTTGTCCTCAAAGAGAGGTGAAGAGAACGATAGCGTCGGTCGATCACGACGTTGAAGCTTCTTATGATGCCATCGCTTCTTAGCCCCACCATGCCTGAACACAGGTCTACCAGGTTTTCTTGTATCAGGAGCGTCACCAGGGTCTTGAGGCTCCGAACCAC
Organism: Fusarium succisae; assembly: GCA_013186925.1. NCBI lineage: Eukaryota > Fungi > Ascomycota > Sordariomycetes > Hypocreales > Nectriaceae > Fusarium > Fusarium succisae. The sequence goes on from JAAOAW010000352.1 coordinate 22,698, forward strand.
GTTTTTGAAGATGGATGTCAGCAAGACCCTTGACCATGGACGCGAGATCTTTGAGGAGGTCATCTCGAGTGCGAAATGCTGTATCCTTGACTTCCTTGACTGCGTTGATCTTGACTTGCTTCGCTGCGGCGGCGTGCACCGCAGTTCTGACACGTCCCAGCGCAGCGACGAATGCTTGATCCCCGAGGGCCATTGTACGGCCGACTTGCCAGGCTACAGAGTACGTCACATCCATGATGCCCAAATTCTTATCAAGAATCTGCAAGTCCACGCCCGAAGTTGAGCACTTGGTTAGATGCTCCAAAGTAGGAACGTACGTGGGAGTAAATGGACCTCGATACAGCGCCACAGTTGCCTCGCCTGTTTGAATGCGGTACTTGACCAAAGTATACCCATCGCTCAAACGACGACCAACAAGTTGCTGGGCCTTGTCGTCGGACGCTTTGAGAGGCGCTATAATTTCATCTGGCGCTCGTAGCACGTTGAGAGTGCGACCGAGGTTCTCGAAAGCATCTGGGACATTGAGGGTGTTTGGTGGAAGAACGGTGTAGTTCCAGCTGTACAAAGAACAGAGAGCCACGTATCGGTGGTTCTGGCTCGGATAACTCATGGCTTCTACGCCTTCAATTGAGACTAGATGTGCGCACATGGTGGTTGGGATGACATTGTCAAGTGGCCCAGATCTGTTGCCGACGACTATGCTGAAGACGGCCGTGTCCTCAACACCCGCGAGAGCCATTCCAGAGCCGTTGATCTTTCGCACGTGGGAAAGATATTTGTACTGGGACGTATCTGGCCCACTGCCCTTGACGCGATTGCCTTTATCGTCAAAAGTCGAGAAGAGACTGGTGAACAGCTCTGGCTGCACAAACATGAAGTCTCCACGGCTATCTTTCATGGAAGCTGGTCCGAGTTGGCTTGTGACGGGCGTTGTAACACCAGAATTCAACTTCCACAAGTCATCGATGCTCATGTTGACCGTCATTGTAGACGACTGCTTGACGGGCTTGAGAACACCATCGCTGGTATTGCTGAACAGACTGCCTGGGCCATCAAGATCCTCTGGGGGCAGTCGAAGCTCGTCTTGGGCGAATGCGAGAACGACAAGCCACGGCACACGGTTGCGTGGTACGCTGCTCGCCACCTCCGCGCCCAAGGCGACTCTCTTCATCTGTGCCTTGAGCGCCTTGTTATTCCCGCCCTTCGGACTCCCCAGCCTCTCCCATGGGAGATGCGGATCCGTCAAGACGACATGCGGCAAGATTCTATGATCATCACTATATCCTGCCGGAGGGTATGTAGAGTGGATGCTTCCATCAGGCAGGGAGAATTGCGGTGCATCAACGTAGAAAGGCTGCTCTGCTTCCAGATTGAGCTGATCACCATTTGCTTGGATGGTTTGCTTTACTGAGATTATGTGCTTGGGGCCTGCTTCGATGCCTGGAGCCCAGAATGAGTTGAGCTTTTGCTCGCCTGGGGGCAACGGGTCAGGCTCATCCTCGACGACTTTGCCATCGGCGAGGACGGTCACAGATTGAGTGGCGCTGAGACGGGCCTCAGGGCGATTGGCAGTGACGACACGACGAGAATGCCGTATTGTAAGATGGCGAGGAGAGTCAATGCGTGTACTCTTGCCTCCAGGATAGATCCCCATGATGACTTATGGCTCAGTTGTGAGTGTATGTGTCTGTAGTGGACTTGTTCAGGAAGCCTATTAGATGAGATTGAAGTAAGAGAATCAGCGGAGCAGACGCTATGATTGCAATGAGAGTGAGCGATGAAAACAGCGAATATCGAGTGCCCGTTCCTGCTCAAGAAAGTGGTTTTTGCGCGATAGCTGCTTCACGCTTCAAGGCAACTGTGTGTACGTCCAAGAGTAATAGTTGACCCGTTTCAAGCATTATTCAATTCAATTAACGGGGCGTAGGTGCCGAAGAACAGGTCAATGGTATCGCATCCCGATCCATCCCTCATACAGCAAGTGGAAACTTATGCACGTTTTCACAGACTTTGTGATCACAGCTTGTCATGCAAGAGGGGTGTCTCAGTAGCTCAAGTATGGGCGAGCAGCATAAGCCTATCGGATGGTAGCCCCAGAGACCTGACTTGCATAACACCAACAATGTCCCGTCCCGACCAACAGATGCGGCCCGAGCGGGGTAAAGTAACAACGAGATCGCGATATGTAGCCGATTCCCAATCGAGCAAGGACCATCGGGAACATGATCTGATCTGTTATGCAAGAGACATAAACGGGACTTTTTACGCGAAACATGCGTCACGGTTCATTCGGACCGACGCCACCTCGCACCAGTACCAACGTCCTTGCTGCGGCACGTTTCACATGCCATAGTCACTGTACTCAAGCTACATGAGATATTGACGCCAAGAACCCCAGAGGCCTTTTGAGTGACACAGGAGCGGGGTGAAGCCATTTCAACAGTAAAGGTTGCTCAGCTCATGCAGTGCAATCGCCGTGCTTGGGCGAGGAAACGAAAAAAAGCGTCCTGAGAGGAGATCGAGGACAATGACGAAAGCGCGAACAGCGAGGAGGAAAGAGAGAAGAAATTGGGGTTTATTGGACTGCCCACCAGAATTTTACAGAAGAGCTCGTCAGTTCTCTTTGGACTTGAAGTTTCTTAGCTAGACGTACACACAACGAAGTAAATCATGGCTCCCATCACCGCTATCGTCGACAAAGCCAGCGCCAATGATAGCGTCTTAAAGCTCTTCTACGCCACTGAGATTGCCCAGCTTGGCCTTGCTCTCTGGTCAGGCACAAAGGATACAGACCCTACAGACCCCATTCAACCTCCCCAAGAAGTCGGGAATGGCCAATACATCCTGAACCCATCTCAGATGGCGAGCATCAACTCCCAAAGTCTAGAGAGAGTCTTTGCACTCACAACAGACAACCCGTTCAAAGTCACCCCGAATGACCTTTACAATCTGTCAGAGATTTCCGAGTCAAAGCAGAAGCCTCTGGCCAGCGTGTCGATTGGAAACACCACGCTCGCTGCCTGTGGAAATGGAGACAATGCCTGGGTCTACTACAGCAGGTTAGTGATGCATCGACATATGAGAAGTCGGGAGAAAGGTAGTTAATAACCCTCAGAACCTATGGCAATGGCAGAATTCTTGTGGAATTGAACCTACAGACTTCTCAGAGCACTGACCTCATAGGGACCTTTGGTCTCTGGATCAACTCCTTCGCCGCGGCCTGGTACGATCCCACGATTGATAGGCGATGCCTTATCTATGAGACAAGCTCACTTGTAGAGTTTGTTGTCGGCAGTGACTCACGTAGGTATTCTAATCCCAAGCTCCAATGAACTCTGCTCAATATTGTACAGCTGCCGCACCAATACAGCCAACAGGTGACATGCAGCGCAACACCCCAGTGACCGTCGCGTTCGAGAATGGCAAGGTCTTTCTCTACTACTGCGGGACAGGTGCTGCTGGTGGCATCCGGCGCACTGTTAAAACGAACAATACATGGGGTATTTCTACGCTTATTGACAGTCGGACTATTTCTCAGGATAGCCAGCTCACGGTGGTGAGGGCCAATGGCATTAACCATTTATTCTTCGTGGCAAGAGACCAGAACGAGGAGGAGGATGATTACTTTGTGCACTATCCAGATGAGATTAGTTAGTCGAGGTAGATAGTGATATAAATATGAGTTGCTTTTAGTTGAGGCTTGTCGTTAAGAGCTCATACAACTCGGCACAGTGAACTTGGTGAATTTTAGGAGAAGAGCGTATCCTGACACTAGTAAATAACATCGCATATGAAACATGCTTATAGGCAAGATACAACGATTAAAACTTTCTTTTGGGAAACATTCACCTAAATTCTCATCTTTGATGTCGTTGTAAGAAAACTATTCCATCCTGATCATAAGTTGCCGGACTAGTGTAAATACAAAAACAGTTCATGCATTCTGAGGATTGCTCGGAGCCACGATCGGATTTCTTAGCTGTAAGAACCCCTCGACAGCAGCGTACGGTCCATCCTGAAAGCCAGGCTTTATCAAATCACCCTTCTTCTCAATACCAAATGCATTAAACACAGCCCCAGGATCCTCATCTCCCGCCGTAGCCTGCCCCTCAGCATAAGGCTGAAACCAACTCCAATCCCCTCCACCTAGAGAAGGCAGCAGTAAATTGCGCTTTGGCATGTCTCGAGCGTTCTTGGTTGTCAGCTTCTCTTCTTCAAGATACCCAGGGACGTCGTTGACGGGCATAGTCAAGGGTCCTGCATGGAAGAAGGCTGTCATGGTGTCCATGGCCTTTTGCCATGTCCATGGTGGGAGGAGAAGCTCTGCTGCTGGGAGGAAGGATGAATATGCATGGATGGGTGTGAAGGGATCTAATATAGCGCCGAAGATTGACATCTGGGCGTTGCGTTGGTTCTCATAAGCCTGGGGCTCAATGGTGGGGGAGGAGTCAGAGAACGGAGGTTGCCAGAAGGGGCTGAAGATAGGATACTGCTCTGTGTCAAGACGGATCAATGGCTCCGTGGAGTTGCCATCTGGAACGAAGAAGGTCTTGATCTTGTCGTAGTTCAGCTCCTCAGACCCAGGGTTAGTGGTGTCAAAGTAACCAACAAGTCCATCGTAGCCAGCCTCTTCATTACCAAGGCGTAACTGAAGCTCATAATAGGGAGTCTTGTCATCAGGATCCGACGGCTTCAGCAATGTGCGCTCGGGATCAACCACCTTGACTTGGGTACTTTGGATATCAAGAGGTGGTCCGCTTAGCTCGACCGACCAGCCCGTATTGACAAGCGCAAGTGGTTTACCTACGATGGAGTTGAGGAACTGCGCGTAAGAATCAGGAGCTGGAGGCAGTTTTTGCTGCGCCGTCGTGATCATGCTCCAGAACCCAAGAAGGTATTTGGGGTCAGCCAGCTTGGAGATGAGAATATCAAGCTCGCGCGTATCAGGCGTGGGCTGCGCATCGGGTTCAGGGCTGAAGGGTAGCCACTTAGGTGACTGGAGAGTACCCAAAGGCCCACCGACACGAACCTCACGGTAGAATGTACCGTCGGGGAGGAATATCTGTATACCGTAGTCGGCGTAATTGGTAATGACCCATCCCCATATCGGCGTCTCCCATTCCGTGACAGGGCGCCACGCCGCAGGACCTGGAGCACCAGGAGCGTCATCAGAAATGCGTCTGACAAACTTGGCATTGATACGCGCCGGCTGGTTCATCTGCGGTGGCAGCTGCAGAAACTCAGACTGCTCAGGATTATCCTTAATCACCGTGTTGGCATACTTCTGCCCATCTAGTGTGACCTCCTGTGGAGCATAGAAGTTGCTTATGCAGGGGTAGATAGGCGGGGGACCATCCCTCCGTGGCCGCTGATCAATGGCCATGAGGGACTGGCCGAACTTGTCGATGACGTTGAACTTGCGGAACCGGAACTGGCCGTGTGTAACGGGCTTGAAGGGGCAGTGCTCACTGTCGGTAAAGTTGACCAACGCGGCGTACGGGGTAAGGGCCGAGTTACCGTCGATGAGTTGGAGCTTGTCCTGTGTCAGGCCAGCGGGGTCGAATGTTGCGGCGGTGAGGACAGAGCTGGACTCTCCGTCTGGGCCGACGACTTTGTTTTCCGGCTTGAGATGGCTGCCCTCTGCTTGGGTAACAAGACCGCTCGTGAAGCCGGAGAGTGGTGAGGAAAGATAAGAGAGCTCACTGATATTGGCGAGGAGATTCTCGCGATCTTCTTCCGGGAGATACTCATCGAGGATGCCGGGCGGTGTGTTTTGGAAAAGCTGCTTGATCTTGGCACCCAAGGCAAAGCTGGGCTGAGGCAGAATGAGAACACGGCCGGACAAGACGCGAATGTCCTGCTTCTGCTGACTGGAGAGAGCGTCCCACAATGGTGGCGGAGTCTCACTATCAGAAGGAACAGTAATGCCATATCTGACAAGCTTGTTCTCCGAGTGGCGGGCGGTGTGTTCATCCAAGCGCCAGAATTGAAATGGGATGTGGGTGTATTCCACCTCCCACTCTGCGTAGAGAGGAAACCATGGCTGTCTATCACCCCACTGATCACGCCAACGCTTGTCGGTAGTCAATTGGTCGTGGAATTGAGGGTAGAATTTACCATCAGCTGGAGTACCGGAATCATTGCCGCCAGGTCGGAGGGCGTGGAACTCTGTGATGAGCACTTTGGCAGCTGCTGTCAAAACAGTCGGCAATTTGCCCTCAACCAGATCTGCGACGGTACTGAGATTACTGGGAAGAGCTTGATCGCCTGTAATGATCTGGTAGGGCGCCCGAATAGACAGATTATCGAGATAGTCAAGCGCCCAGCCAGACGGTATACCACCAATAAGCACGGTTGGGTCATTTCCACCGTAAAAGACAGGCTCACTTGTGGACTCGACTGTGGCCAACAGGCTATTGCCTAGCAGATTGCTAACCTGTCCTTCAAGATTGGTGATACGCGCTTGGAGTCCATTGATACGAGTTGAAATACGCCCAGCTTCAGCCTTGAACGCTTCGTTATGGTCATTTCCCTGATTATCGCTCTGACCTAAATCGCTGGCATATTTCCACCAGAGAGAAAACATGTCCCAGCGATACTGCAGCATAGCTCTGTTGCAAGAGTCCAGTAGTGCCTGGGTGATGTTCAACTCATTGATCCTCTGGATGGCAGCTGGTTCAGGTTCCTTGGGCTGGTTTGTGCTCTTGTCATCAGCTTCAGCGAAGAAATATCGCGTACCGCCTGGTGAGCGATCGTAGGACCAGTTGTAGACTGAATCTTTTGCTTCACGCTGGCCTTCGACGCCATCGTCACGAGATTGTAGGAGAGATTCAAGAGCCAGAATATCTTCCTCCAGTTTCGCGACGTCCTCTGAATTGCCGCCAGCATCGCCTCGTGCGTGACAATACGCTAGCAGTGCATCCATTGGAGTTGTTCCAACCGCGACAGCAGCTTGTTTCTGATCGCGCAGACGATCGTTGAAACCATCCGCTGGGACTGTCTTGGGCTTGTTCTCATGGTCCCAGGCTACTTCATACATGCAGCCATGGCAGAGGATACGGATCTGACTCTTGAGATCCATCCATGGGTCAGGATTTGCTTGGTCTGTTCCTTGGAGGGTCATGAAAAGTGACTGTAGGTTCTCTCCATGAGTGAACTCAGCCCCCGCTTTCCAGAGAGGATCAACGGTGTCCTTCCAGTGCCACCCGAGGACGTAGTAGCTGGCTTTGGCGTAGTCAAGATATGATGGATCCTCTTTATCACCGTGTTCGAAGTTATCCAAGATGCTAAAGACGTTGGCATTGTGCATCTGGAAATCGGCAAAGAGCTGGTTTCCACTCCGAAGGAGACTGATGTCTGGAGGCTCAACAGCTGGGTTTGGATTCTCAGTCCACTCTGAAAGCGGTGTCTTGCGCCCAATAAACACCTCAGCCTGTTCGTTGATGTTGACGTCAGTGCCAGCATGTCCAAGCACAAAGGGCGCTACATCAGTTTGGAGATCGGCCTGGACGGGGATATCTTCCAAGGACCAGACATAGTCGCTCTCAACGACCCAGGCTTCGTACTCGCGGTCCTTGAAAGCGTCTTTTGCACTAGATGGCTTAATACTATCTAACTCAAGCTTTCTGATGACAATCCATCGTGTCGGCGGCTGCAAAAAGTCCGGAGTCTGATGAGGAGCGTCACTAGCCGTGGTGGATACGGCATCAAGTCCCCTTCGCATTCTCTCTGCTTTCTTTCTAGACTCTGGTACAGAACCTGTCGAAGAGACCCCGGATCTGTAGAACCGAGGAAGTGTCCAGTGGACATAGACGCCATGGCGATGGCGGAGCGACTTAGGCTCCGGACGACCGCCTAGGTCGGTCAAGCGCGAATTGATAGACGCTGGGGCGGTGTTGTGCAGAGCGACGTGATTCTGAACATCGCTTTGGAGCAGGAAGCTGTCCAGTCTCAGGAAGGTGTAGTTGGGTTGAGTGATGGGACAGATACGAGCAGTGGTATCTCCATCACTGCCTGTACCGCATACAGCTGGATTGAGGACGAAGGCATCTAGTTGCATAGGCACCAGAGCGACTTCAAAGTCCTCTATTCCAGCTTCTTTACTCATGGCGTTAATTCGAGGAGGTTGTCTTTGAGAATAGCAAAGATGGAGTCTGAAGTTGGCGTCAATGATGATACCAAGTCTTCAGTGAGGAGGCTTTGATGTTTCAACTTCGCGCCATGTGCTGAGACCCGGGATAGCTGGCGAACCAGATTGGGAGCCAATTTCGCAATTACTGGCGGTTTCACATGCCTATTCAGCATACCTTGATTTCTCAATGTCTCTCCTCTTTCCTCCCCCTCTTTTCTCTTTCCGGGCCAAGACAATACGGGCCGTCTCGGATGCACGACAGCGGATCTGGATCTACCTGCATTCTTGTGTCACAACCCGTCCCACAATCGAGATGTGGGGGGCTTTTGGCCAAACCTAAAATCGCATATAGCTTGCAGATGAAATGGTGGTGCCGTGAGACATGGCGACAGCATCTTGTACTCGTCTCACACCCCGCTCGAACTGAGTGCATATCAATTGATCAGCATGCATACAACCGAAAGTTCTGTTGGCAACACCAAGGTGTTGTCTTGCTTGAGAGCGTATTCGGGGTGGTCTTTCTCAGGGTCTATCGTGGTCCCCAACACCGGGGAGCAAAATGAAACCCAATGTAGTTGCTTTCTACCACGTATCTGGCCATTTTTTACTTTTCTCCCCGATACATGCTTAGTTCTCTGGATCAATCTCCATCATTCCAATCCAAAGCTGGTTAACAATACCATCCACTTACTATCCAAGGCAAGAGGAGCGAGAAATCAAGTCCTAGTTCGCCCAGTCTCCCAGGTCTAGAAACGCTTATCTATACTATTCTTTCTCCTTGAACAAGCAAGATGACAGTGTCATCATGCCCCAACGACGGCGATGGCTCGAGCAGAGCGTTGGAGGCATCTGACGCTACAACTTACAGCATCTATGCCAGCTCAGCGGGTCGACGCCCTGGAGATAACATTCAGGTCCTGGCACCTGGAAGTAATCTGGACAAGTTCGTGTCTGGCTTGAACTCCAGCAAAGTCATCATCTTATCCAATACCCCAGACCCAACTGCCAGTTTCCACGATTCGGATGAGACCATCAAATGGTTCCGGGACATTGATCCTGGCGCTAATGGCTCCGTCACCGTCGATGGCACAGCAGAAAAGAACATTGAAAGCTTCCAGTTCTCCCTGTCCCAGCCCTGGCCGCTTGAGTTCAGCTCGGCCAGCGATGTCCTGCTCTTCACCTTCGGCTCAACCGGCCTTCTTGGCAGTGATGAGACAGGATCCCGCATTGAAGCACCGGGTATTGACCCTACCGGCAACATGTTGATTTGTGGTCTTGACTTTGCCATTATGAAAGACATCACCGGAGTCACAGTGAAGGACGTCTTCAAGAATGCCAATCAAGAAGGCATGACGGACTTCATCCCTCTTGCGGTCCTCGCTCTTGAAGTGACGCTGAGAAAGCCACCTGCTGATGCGCCACCCATGAGGAATGCCTTGTGGTTCGTCCCATCAGCGGATAAACGGCTTGAGACTCGCCTGCAGTTCCAGCTCTCAGACTTCAAGGCGCTGCAAGAACTATTCTCAATTGCCCTGGGCGGTCTCACCATTCAGAGCGCAGACGTCGTCTACAAAAGCAAAACGCAATTGGGCGTGACGGAAAATGGAGAAATGCCCATCTCTCATGGCCAAGTGGCCTTGAGCATCGAATGCTCTCTTAAAGATGCTAAGAATCCTGTGTCGATGCTCGCTGGCGTAGAATTCACTACTACCACGATTGACTTCACCTTCATGTTCCTCTCCCCAGACCCTCTATCCGGAATCTTACAATGGCTAGCTGGCCTCGCCGACGATGAAGAAGTCGAGACGGTCGTCAATGAGATTCTCGGTAAGGAAGAAGGTGGAGAAAAGGTTTTGCCCGCTGCAACTTTACGAAGACTGCGCATTGGGCTTGACACAAGAAAGGATCCGCAGAATCCTAGACTCGGGTCTTTTTCTTTTGACATCGAGGTTTCTGCGAACTTTGGTCGTGGAGATAGCGATGATACCCCTGTTTTCTTGATCACGTACAATTGGAGTCGATCTATCGGGACTTATGGTACTCTGTCCGGGCAGTTGTGGAATGGTGAGTTATTATCGCACTTTTTATAACCTTAACTGATTAAATTCATCTACAGACTTTGACACATCTGATAACCTCGACCTGGAACCAGAGGGTGAGAAATGGGCTATTTTGACGCCCTTGACAGCCTCACCTGCGTCATCCATCGACATCGCCACTCTGATTCCAGGCCAGACCGTGGTCGACATCCCAGATACTCTCCCTTCCCAGATAACCCTTGCATCCATTGAGTTATCCCAAGACTCCTTCTCCCTTCGCTGTCAGGCCACTGCAAATCCTCCAACCCCAGGCTCAGCCCCTCAACCCTACCTCGGCGAGGTTGTTCTCGCCGCCTACTTCAACTGGGGCAGCAGTTCAGTTTTCACCTTTGACGTCGGGATATCTGTCCTGATTGACCCCCCAGAGGATTCTGAAGTCGATCTCCCTGCTACATTTGTTGGGACTCTCGGCTACGACTCCTCTAAGAAGTCTTGGGAGCTCACAGCCGCTATAAATGGCTTGTACGCATCTGTTCTGGCTGAGTTCTTCCACGACGATGAGAAGGACCACGTTGGACCGCTCATCAATTCCATTGCCATCAACACTTTGTCTGTAAAGTATACGTATGAGAAAAAGAGTGGCAATAACGCCCAATCAGCGGGAAGCACATTCGTTATCGCTGGTGACTTGGTCATCGCGGAGCTGAGATTAACCCTCGACTTCAAATACACGGCTAGTGGCTTTACCTTCTCGGCAGCGCTCAACCCAGCTAACAGGAATGCGACTATCGGAGATATCCTGACAGACCTTGTTGGTTCTTCGTTTGACATACCAGATTTTGTCTACGACACTTTGATAGTCGGTGACAAGGAGGACGCGTTCCGTATTGATATCCAGAAGATGAAAGACGCCTCTGACATCGAGTCATTCCAATTTCTGGCCAGTCTCAAAATCGGCGATCTCCAGTTCCTATTCTCCCAGCTCCACAGCACCGAATGGGGTCCCAAGGATCCTTCAAAGAGACTGTTCAAAGCAGCCGTCAATGGCTTTGGCAATATGGAACTCGAGATCCCTCTTGTGGGCACATTATACCAGCCACTCGATGAGCTGTACTTCCTCTTTGTCCAAGATCCCAAGCCGCCAAATCGACCGGGACAGCTCACAGGACTTACGCGAGAGGATATCGGTCTTCTCAACAGTGGCGTCATGCAAAAGGACCAGCTGCTTGTTGCTGACAAGATCAAGCCCGACAAAGCTCAGCCAACAGACCTTCTGGTGCCCTCTGGATGTCACTTTGCTGTCATTATTCGCAATGTGGCCAAGGGTGAGCGCGTGTGTCTGCTGAGCTACGGCTTCATGAAACCCCAGCCTTCTTCATCTCAAGCACTGGTCACTGGTACCGAGGAAACGGGCAGAAGACGCACCGAAGAGGAAATGGACGATGGAGGCCCCAGTGCACAAGCGCCATTCAAAAAGGATACAGGGCCTATAGCCATTAGCAACGTTGGTCTAAAGTACAAGGCCAAGACACTGTCCATCGTCTTTGACGCCACTTTCCAGCTCGGACCTATTGGCTTTTCTCTTCTCGGCTTCACCCTCAACACCCAATTCAAGAGCCTAGATGAGCTACCAACAATCAGCGTCAACATTGACGGACTAGCAGCATCCTTTGACAGGCGTCCATTGACAATCGCCGGTATCATCGTCCACGGCAACGATGGCGCCATGGACTACTATGCTGGTGGTCTTATCATCGGCTTCCGTCCCTATCAGTTCCAGGCAGCTGGCTTCTACGGAGTCATCACTCTCGCCAACAGCAGCAACAGCTTCCAGAGCGTGTTTGTCTTTGCAAAGCTCAACGGTCCACTCATGACACTTGCTTTTGCTGAGATCAGCGGCATCTGCGGTGGCTTTGGCTACAACAGCAGCGTTCGCTTGCCTTCTGTAGACCAAGTCTCGGATTTCCCCTTCATTAACAGCGGCCGCCTTAGCAATAACGAGAATGCACAGCAAGTGCTGCTGGAGCTTGTTGACCCCTCGGCCGGTGGGTGGTTCCAGCCACTGGACAGCACATATTGGGGTGCCATTGGTATGAAGCTCTCTGCCTTCCGTATGCTGAGCGTCGATGCTGTTGTTGCAGTGCAGTTTGGTGACTCGGTGAAGCTGGGCATCTTTGCAGCGGCGGTCTGTGATATTCCTTCAACCAATTCACCACTTAAGCTGGCCCATGCTGAGTTGGGTATCGCGGCTGTCTTGGACTTCGACTATGGATTCCTCAAGATCGAGGCGCAGCTATCACCACGCTCCTATATCCTCAGTCCTAACTGCCACCTAACAGGCGGCTTTGCCCTCTGTTACTGGTTCGATGCGCCTCTCGCCGATAGGGCGAGGATCGGAGACTTTGTATTCACCTTGGGCGGGTACCATCAAGCGTTCCGCGTTCCTGTTGGCTACCCTAACCCCCCTCGGTTAGGTATTAGCTGGAACTTGGGTGGTGGTTTGTCAATCTCTGGTGAGGCATATTTCGCCATCACTACCAAGGCCTGCATGGCTGGTGGGCATCTCCATGCTGCGTTCAAAGCAGGACCTCTCTCTGCCTGGTTTGACGCCTTTGCCAATTTCCTTATCAATTACCGACCCTTTTACTTTGACATGTCAGCTGGTGTGTCTGTTGGAGTCGGATTCAGCATCGACTTCTGGTTCATCCACATTCGCATCTCTGTCCAAATCGGGGCTGAGCTGTACCTCTGGGGCCCTCCCGTTGCTGGCCGCGTACACGTTGACTTCTGGATCGTCGCTTTCGATATCAACTTCGGAGATCACCACCCCAAGATTAATCCAGTCAAATTGTCTGATTTCTACGAGCTCGTCCTTCAGGACTCGCCTGCATCTTCTTTTGCGTCTGCCACTTCCCTCATCACTGGCAAACAGCAACAGGAACCCATTGCAGCGTCCACATTGAGCAGACCCAAGAATGAAGCACACAACTTCCTTGCTGAGTCTGGACTTCTGAACCCAGATGACCAACCAGAGAGAGGACAGGAAGACCCTTGGACCGTCCGGGCTGGCACATTTGTGTTTGTTGCGGAGTGCAAGATGGCCATAAGTAGTGTTACGACTAGCGAAAACGGCGATTCAATCCTACGGGGCAACGACGTATTCAGCAAGCCCATGGGCATGACAACGCCTATGACTTCGACCATGCAGATCCAAGTCATTCATGAGGATGGAAGCAATCCTGAAGAGGATTGGCAGTTTGAGAGATATACTCAGATGCTTCCGAGCGCTCTCTGGTCAAAATGTAAGTTCTGTGTTCCCGCCTGTAGATTTGTAGCTAATGCATCCCAGATGATCGCGGGACTGATCCACGTCAGAGTGGGAACAACGTTGGTGACCTGCTCAACACCAACAACGGTAGCCCCTCTCTCATGACAGGCGTGAGAGTCACAGCACCCAAGCCAACCATGTCTCCAGACCCATTCCCAGCATACAAGGTTGCGGATGCAGACCTTCAGGAGCTGACTGCTGAACGGAAATTCCCTGCTATGGCTACGGCTGAAGATGTATGGGCGCCAGTCAAGCCGAACGATGATGTCAAGCAGAGATATGAAGACATTCATGATGCTTGGGTAAGTCCTGCGCTGGAAGAGAAGGGCCAGCAAGACTTTGTGGGAGCCTTAGCCCAGAGCTTGGGATGGAATGATGTGAATAGATTGAAGGGCGTTGCAGGTATTCCAGAGAGATTGAAGAAGGGTTTCATGAATATGTATGTCGCGTCTCCGTTGATGACTGCCTGAGTTTATTTATGGAATCTTACACGCTGGACTTGAAATTGTCTACTGGTAGCGATAGTAATGAATGGAAGACTTTTCTATTTCTCACAGTACCATTGCTGACCCATTACCAATAAATTAAAACCCTTGTCCAGATCTCGTCAAAGTCTTATATACATGAAGCCACTCTAGAGTTTGGTTCGCGGGACTACATGCCCCCATTAAGAAGGTAAATACTATAGATATTATGTATTTCCTTCTGAATCAAATCAGCCAACCTAGCCTATACAGGACCGCTGAGAACTCGATAAGATGTCTTTACTGATGGAGATAGTGCCTTGAGCGCACTGCAGAGTTCCTCAGCAGCCGTAACAAGCTCTTCGCCTGACAATGGCTTCAGAGCATCTAGGATAAAGAGGACGCGAGTAGTCTCGTCCGTTAATGCAGTCCGCGGACCTTGTCGCCAATTCCATCTACGACAAGTAATACCAGTACTGTCACACCATATTGGTTCCCCAGGGGCTGCTAGCTCTATCGAGGGCTGTCCACTAGCCGTAGTGTGAAATTCTTCCTTGCCAGTGGCGAGGATCAAGAAGGGCGCTCCATTATACTTGTCCAGATCCTCGCCACCAAACGGGACCTGATGCTTGACAGAAATGGCATTATAAATATCCGTCAATCGGTTAACGCGCGGTAAACCGCCCTTCTCAACACGGAGTGTCAGGGCTTCCAGGCTATTGCGGGTGCGCTGGGGCTTAGCGCCGAAGGCCTTGTAAGCTTCTCGCCAAGCTGCGATATGGGGGAGCTCAGTGACGGATTTGGTCGATGTGAGGGCCTTGACGTGCTCCTCTGCATCCCTCAACATGGCCTCACTGGCTGCGTCACTGGGCCCTGGAGGAATGCCCTCGGCTTGTACTAGGAGGGCCCGATAATCCGGGCGTAGCTCAAATATTTCAGGCGATATATGTGCATTGTCCAGAACAGTCTGCGTTTTGTTTGGTCCACTCATGGCTTGATAGACATGGAATGGGCAGAAACGTTGCAGAAATACAACAGAGAGAATGATCGGGCTGAAAATAGAATGGCGGATCTTTGTACTGAGTGATGTTTTGTATAGGGGAAAATTCATGGGTATGAAGCTGATGGACATAGAAATAAAGAAGAAGAGTTACATTTAGCTGCTCGAGCTCAGATAGGCAAAATATTCATAAAGATGACGCATATGCTCTACTCGATGATCTTATGCCAGAGTTTTTATTTAAGCTAGGGGAATGCCAGAGAGAATCTGTGAATAGTGACTGGAAGAACAGAACATTTGAGTGGCGGCGCCCTGTGTTGCGATGTGGGGCGCAAACATCCTGGGGCAGGTCGATGCGCCGGGACCCAAAGTCCTAGTGCGGATATGGTTAGTCAAGTAGTCAAGGAGCCGATCAGCTCCAATCCATTTGCCCTTCCGGAGCAATCATGCCCGGCTAGTGGGCCTATTTCACTGCGTAGTGGGCTTTAAGTATATCCTTCCCCCCGGCCAGATCCTCGGCCAGGCCTGGAATCTTCCTGCACTTCGCCCAACCAGATATAACTCAAGTGAAGAGGCAGGTCGATGCGCACCCTCCCCCATAAAAAACACACCGGAAATGGACACGGCCTATGAATCCCGTTCTATTCGACGTAATCGTACCGGATGTTGGAATTGCAAAAGTGGTCTCGACTCCTACAGGTATCAGGATGCTGGCTAATCTGACACTGTAGGCCAAAAGAGAAGATGTTCCGGTAAGATATTCACGGACCGACCTGCCCCCCCAAAATTCCATCACCGATCTGAGACGGCTTGGTAGAAGAATGCCCCTCATGTCGCCGGTGTATCCGGCGAGGAAATTCCTGCAGTTATGGCCTTCGACTGCAATGGGAAGACGAGACGAGGAGTGCAGGGATTGCATTTGGGAGAGCGGCACCACATAATCGCTCGCCAGAGACAACGCATTACTTACTGCCGGTTCTACGAGGTAGGTTGCGTTGGTTCCACACCACCGCAGATGAGGTGCGACGATTCCCCTGCGGGGTGGCGGGCAGGAGAGCTGATGAAATGCCGATGCTCGAACTCTCACTACCGCCGTCGGTGAGTGTGCTGCCAAGCCTAGAGCATAACGATGGCACCTTGTTGCAATACTGTAAGCCTTGACATTACCGATACTGATCATGATTAACAAAATGGTAGATATACAAGAATGGTCTCCTCGTCGAGTCCTTTCAAAAGAACTGGAAAACCCGTTCCAAAAGTTGATATTACCCCGAACATTTCAATTCAGCCCCCTCTTACATATGATCATGAGCCTGGCAGCTCACGATCTCTTTAACCGAACTAATCGGGACCAACAGCATCGACGTCAGCAGTTCTATTCGTCTATGCTTCAACACAAACTGCGGTCAATCCAGGATATGCGGCAACTTTTATCCACCAGCAGGGGCCTGGACGACACCCAGGATCCCATAAGTCAATGCGAGAAGGACGGTTTTTTGATAACCGTTATGCTGCATAGTCTGATGGAAATTGCCACGAATAGTACCAGCGAATGGGCTGTTCATACACTCGGAGGGCTGTCCATGGTAAAACGATATGGGCATGAACCGTTCAGCCCAGAAGTTTATCGTTTTGTTACCGATCACTTCTCGCTTTCCGAAGCTTTTCTTGCTACCACAGGGACTGGGCTTGAGATTGAAGATCTAAATGGCTGGCTGGTACCACAGCGAAAGTCCATGTTCCCAATATTGAGATCAACGAATGGCCGCTCACGGATCAATCCTTACACAGGGCTATCGTCAGAGCTTATCCAAAACATCACTTGGATAACTTCAACTATCCAGCGCCATTCGGGAGCTGGTTTAAATAGGAAGAGTGCGGCCGTCATGCGTACCGAGTTGCAAGTCGTAGAGAACCGACTCAGTGAACTGGAGCAGTGGTCTGAAGATTCTGATAAGGAAAGTCTGATTTATCTCAATGCGGCGGCATTCGAGGCTGCAGCCTGGGTATATCTTCGAGTGGCTCAGTATGGGTGTGATGCGGAAGAGATACAAAAAGAGCTAATGCCAAAGCTGTTTGAGACGATACGCCGAGTTCACCAACGGCAGGATGCTCTAGTCGGTTCAGTGCCGTATCCACTATGGGCTCTGTTTATTGCAGCTTGTCTTGCCCCAGAGCACGAAAGAAACCAGGTGTTGGACTGGTTCGAAGAGCTCAAGGGGTGCCGCTCACTCAGCAATGTGCCTAGCACGATGGAGGCGGCGATGATGGTTTGGAAACAACACGATTTGGAGTTATTGAATGGGTATCCAAAGGGGGGTAGGGTATCGGGAGTCCCTTGGCACCAAGCTATCCAATGCCTTGGTTGGAGGCTGTCGCTCATGTGAATTCCTGATCTCGCTAGGTCGATCGTGAAACGATATGCGTAACTAATTCCCTTTATTCTTCATGTGCATGCTTCGCTCGACTCTGGGGCGAAGAAATATCTCCCAACCCCGCGCAGTGCAAGATCCTGATGGAGTGGCGCACCATGCCAGGTGAGAATTAGGACTGTACTAAGAGTAAGATGCGTCAGTTGATAGCCGATGTTGCAAAGGCCGTTCCAGGTCTCAAGGCCGAGCTTAGGATTGTCATGAGCCGACCGTCTATGGCCACTGCCTCCAATCATCCTTTCGTCGAGCTTATTACGGATGTCGTTGGTGATGTACTTGAATCGAAGGCTACTCTGGCTGAAGCTGGCATCGTCCTGCTGGTATTGAATCTAAAACGAGCGCAGGCTAGCGATCAATTCAGTTCCGTCAAATTCGCCTTCACGTTAACGACTTACTCAGTATTCGCCCCATGGAGTTGAACCACTGCATCTCCAGATTGAATTGATAGCGTTGAATTGAACATGTCGAAAGCAACATGCCTCCCCTCCAACTAGCCCTGTTGAAGCATTTCTTGTTGAATTCAGGGGTGACCATCTGAACGAGGTACTCTAGAAAAGGACGCAACAAGAGACCGCTTCGCATCTTATACAGGGGAAACAACCACTGAACAGCGTCGACAGCCTTCCTTGCTTGAGTGCACGGGTTCTCAGAATGTTGCAGGAATTCTCCCTGTGTCGCATGGGGACGATACATTGGATTGTCACACTGATAGATCCAATGGTCCAGGTTATAAAGCTTCACAGCGGGACCTCTCTTTCGCCAAACTTTGTGCTAAGCAATGACGAACTGGCACGACTTGTATCCTGCTCACCAATACTGCTTCGCAAACTCCAGTCCCTCCTTGAACAACGGATCATCGATTCCACGTTCGAGATGAAAGCCATGTGGACCTGGTTGGACCGAAAAAAGAACAGGAACCGCAGGTGAAGTTTACGCAGCAAAGCTGCAGAATACTCAGCGACTTGGAGGGGCATCTGGTGATACGGTTAGTTTTTTTATGGTCACAACGGACGAAGCAGGTTTCGTAGAGGCGATCGCCCACAATCAAGCCACCTCTATGAAGGTGAACGAGCAGGAGTCGTTTCCCTCTTGGAATGGTTTTATGCACGAGAACGCTCGCAATGAGAGGGGTTTGCCGATAGTCTTGAAGACTAGGTCGGTGATGTCGAAGCGGTCAAACTTGTAGCCCATCTTACTATTGTGGCCGTGGTCGAGGTCCGAGTTTATGTTGGAGGATGAGACTCAGCCAAATTAAGAAAGAAATAGCTGAAAGCAAGCCATCATCATCAATACAGTAATTAAGGTTTCACTAGAAACTCCATCGCTGATGCCACCAATCCCCATCCTTTCAGACCATGTGGAACCTCTCGCACTTCCCCGCAAACTCCACTAGGAGCTTCCTCGGAGGTTAGGTAAATACTGGTAAGGTCTAGACTCCTCTTTTGAAGCTACGGTAGCTAGCCATACTGTGCCAGAGCCAACTCCGCGTTTCTCTCGTGGACCCCAAAGTCTACCCAAGGAATGATTGGTTATAGTTCCGAACCCAGTCCCAAATTCTAGAAGTCTGCTCCGAGGCTGGGAGAGCTGGAGAAGATGCATTGTTGCTCTGCGATCCCGAAAGTAGTTAGTCTAGAGGTAAACTGAGACTCTCGTACGTCTTCTCATTGCTGTTAAGGGTATAGTTATCTTAAGGTCAACTGACATCGGCAACAAAACACGGCAACTAAGACACAACTTTGAATTATACCCGCCGACCACTTAGATAATATGACCTCTGTTCTATTTAAAGATGGCTGCTCGTGACTTTTGTGAAGAATACTTGACCCTCTCACCTAACCTGAGCATCCACGTCTTTCAAACTATCTAATTCGCCATGTCTACTACAACTGCTCTGGTTCTACGAGAAATCAACGGCCCATTCTCTCTTGAACAGATCTCTCTTGACGCCATCCGCAATAATGAAGCTTTAGTTGAGATTCATGCAACAGGAATATGTCATACTGACTTGTCATGTGCAAATGGTACACTACCTGCCTCGGCACCTGCGGTCTTGGGACACGAAGGTTAGCTTCCTGTTTTGATGCTACTGGTAGACGATCTAACAATCTCGACAGGGGCTGGAGTCATTAAAGAAGTAGGGGCAGACATCACAGACTTGAAACCAGGGGATAAAGTACTCCTCTCGTTTGCCCATTGCGGCACCTGCGAACAATGCACATCGGGACATCCTGCCTACTGCTATTCCTTTGTTCCGTGGAACTTTGGGGGTAAACGGCCTGATGGTTCTAGCGCATTGAACCTGGACGGCAGCCAAAACAAACAGTCCCTATATAGCAGCTTCTTTGGGCAAAGCTCATTTGCACGTCTCGCAATAGTCCATCGATCAAGTCTGGTCAAAGTGGGAGACGACAACGATCTTGCTTTGTTTGCACCACTCGGATGTGGTCTTCAGACTGGAGCAGGCGCCATTCTCAACACACTCAATGTGCAGGCTGGAAACACAGTGGCTATCTTTGGAGTCGGCTCGGTAGGAATGAGCGCCGTCATGGCTGCCAAGCTTCGTGGTGCCAAGGAGATCATCGCTGTTGACCTACAACAATCTCGGCTTGACTTGGCCAAGACTCTGGGGGCTACAGCTACTATACTGGGCAGCGACTCTGACATTATCTCCAAAATGCAACAGATCTCACCACCGAATGGGGTTAATTATGCTCTCGATTGCACAGGTGTGCCTACTGTGATTGAGACGATGATTAAGTGCCTCGGTACCAGAGGTAGAGCTGCTTCTGTAGGAGCTCCGTCTGTAAGTCAAGCTTATATCATTGGTAAAGCTTGATCATTGCGAAGTTATTGACAGATTTGCCTTGTAGCCCGGAAAGACTGTCGATGTTGATGTGTTTGCACAACTTATTCACGGACGGGAATATGTGGGGTGCTGCGAGGGAGATGCCGTCCCTAGCAAGGTAATGCATTCTAACGTTCTAGCTAATAATACGCTAACATCTGGTAGTTGATTCCCTTTCTGATTGAGCAGCATGCACAAGGCAAGTATCCGATAGAGGAGTTGATTACGTACTATGATGTGAAGGACTTTGAACAAGCTATCAGCGATACAAAGAGTGGCAAAGCTCTCAAAGCAGTGCTTAAATGGACCTCTTAGCACCAAGGAAGATAGGGGCATGAGAGGTTGCTTTATAACTACTTTCTCGATCGTTGAAAGAAGTGAAACTGTTTCTGAGTCTCGGAGAAACAGTTACAACTACTACGACGGACGAGAATGACAAAGACGTATTATTCAGGTATCATTGCGGGCCATAAGGAGATAATATATCAACCGTCGCAAGGAATTCCAAAGGTCTATCCTAATTTATAGAGTCAGAGCTGTGACTTGCGTTTCAGCTAAGAGCTAGAGAAATCTCTTTCAATGATTCATACATAGTGCCCGCTCAGCTCACTACCCCTATCTACCTCTTCTCCGAAGCTTTTGCCACCATTATACGATGACGTCCCGCACAAAACCAACATTCACAAGCGCAAAAATAAAGTCGCATAATTCCGCGTCATGATGCTACGTGACTATCGGTCCCGACGTCTACGAAATTACCGAATTCATTCAAGACCACCCTGGTGGTAGCGACCTTGTCCTTGATTATGCAGGCAAGGATGTAAAAGAGATTCTATAAGACCACACGTCTTATCCTTATTCTGAAGCCGTATATGAGATACTTCGCGACTACTATGTGGGATTTGTAGTGTCTCTAAAAGCTGCCGACCCCAACAACTTTGTCCACTTATCGCATAATGCTGTCGACACTCAAGATGGTGCTGTCGAAATGCGCCACCGGACCGGTGCATCCTGTGAAGAAGATCTGAGTAAGGTAACCGATATTGACAGAGACCATAAGAAACATAAATTTCTTAATCTAGGCCATCCTCTCTTCCCACAAATCTGGTTCGGTAGGTTCAGCAAGGACTTGTATCTCGATCAGGTACACCGCCCACACCACTACAAGGGGGGTAATTCTGCACCTCTTTTTTGAAACTTCCTCGAGCCTCTATCAAAAACGCCGTGGTGGATAATCCCCATACTGTTGCTGCCCTCCGTTATGTATGGGACTCACCTAGCAAGTCAAGGCATCGAGACTTCCTTTGGCCTCACTGCTTACTGGCTCTTTGGACTATGCAGCTGGTCTTTGATCGAGTATAGTATGCATGGGTTCCTATTCCACATCGATGAGTGAGTTGCTCCCTAATTAGGGCCCAGATAACATAAGCTTAACCTCTTTGCCAGATACCTTGCCGATAACAGGATTGCCATAACGCTACACTTCCTACTGCATAGCATACACCATTACCTACCCATAGATGAATACCGCCTTGTTATGCCGCCAGCTCTCTTCGTGGTTCTTGCTTTTCCGTTTTGGAAACTAATACATGTCCTCTTCTTTAGCAGCTAGTTTGTAGCTACCGCTGTTTTCTGCGGCGGAGTTTTCGGCTATATCTGCTATGATATGACTCATTACCTAGTGCATCATCAGAATCTCCCTCTTTGGTACAAACAACTTAAGAGACAGCACTTGGAGCATCATTTCCTTGACTATGAGAATGGGTTTGGTGTTACCTTCAGATTCTGGGATGATATCTTCGGTACAGCCATGAGCCAGCCACGAGTCCCAGTAACGCAGTAGCGTGACCGGGCCACACGATGGCTTATCAGAAACTCTCATAGTCGAAGTGGATACTAAAATCCATCGATTAACGATGTATTGATAAACTGAGGATTTGTAGAAAGGGAGACGAGAAGGGTTGAAGAAGACAAGCATCAGTATATATTGTACACAGTGTGACACGCAAATGACTGAAGTCCCTTGGCTACAAGTTAGGGCTCCTTGAATATGGGACACACAGTCCTTTTTTTATCACGAGAACTGGTTACTTGGACTGTATTCGAATTGGTTGATTGTCTTCTTAACATTCCGTAATTTAGTTCTGCTGTTCTCCAGCAGAATACGCTGTTACCGAGAAATCTTAAACTCCATCTAATCTCACGACGGATACAGGAGTATCTGAGCCAGTAGAAGCAGATGTATCTACTTGTTAAACGAAATTGTTTATTTACGTTCACGGTGAAGCATAGTCCCAAGGCTTGGGTATCCTGCCCTTGTCCGACAATCTTTCTTCCTAGTCTATGAGTGGGGTCGCTTTTGAAGTCGAGTCCAAGGGTAAAGATGTAAAATGATTTGTAATTGAGGTATTTTTAATACCTTTAGTAGTCTCTATTGCCGATGCATCTGAGGTTTAACTGACACTATACCTATAAATTAACTAAGAAGCAGCTCAAAAGCAGGTCCGTTCCCTCACTCAAGCTCACACCGCTTAATAATACTATTCTGAATTCTTTGTTAATATAAAAGGCCTTGTAGTTGGGGGAAGCGGTATGATTGCAGGTTATGCTGCTTTGCACTTGCAGTCCGAAGGACATCAGGTTACCATCGGCAGCCGTCATCGCCCCGACTCCGTTCCAAAACCCGCATCATTGCCTTTTCTCGAGGTCGATTACCTCAAGCAAGATATTACTAAGAATGAACTTTCGGCTTTCGATGCTGTTGTCTTTGCTGCTGGTGCCGATCCCCGCCTTCTCCCTTCTGGAGAAGACCCAGACAAATATTATACCGAAGCCAACGATATTGCCGTTCCACGCTTTGCGACACTCGCCCGTTCCGCCGGCGTCAAGTACTTCGTTAATATCGGCAGCGTATACCCTTATATCCTGCCATATCTCGTTTCTGGCGACCCCTACGCTCTCTCTCGAAAGATATCAGCTAAACGCATCGCTGATCTTTCCACTAAGTCATTCAAAGCCACAAGCCTTGATCCGCCCTGTGTGGTTGGCACTGTGCTTGGACTGATCGTCCCGATGTTCCAGGCCTATGTGCAGTATGCAGAGGGCAAACTCCCCATCCTACCTTTTGCGCCACGGGGCGGAATAAATTTTATATCGACTCGATCGCTTTTTTAAGCTATTTCGGGTGCATTAAACAATGCCGATAAAGTGGCTAAGCGAGTCATTCGTCTTGGGGATGAAAATCTTACTTATATATAGTACTTCAATAAGTTCTTTTAGGTAGCTAGTTATAAGAAAGGGATAGTTTAAGTATTAAATAAGAAGTATTCCTTTCTCTTTTTTGCTTTTTTTTTTTACAGGAAGTAAGTTTATTTAATATAAAATGGACACCAAGGACAGGGAGACCCTGGGAAACTTTGAACGGAATGACATAACTAGAGCTATTAAAGAGATTGTAGCTCAATACAGCTCTACCAAGTAGATAGACTCTAAGCGATAACTCAATTACTCCTTCTTATTCCATCCTCCCTTAATAGTAGTCTATGTACTATAGGACCTTGATGCAGATAGAAACATGTTATTCTAGGCACGATAAAGCATGCACACGCACAACCCCATGTGTCTTCCTTTTCCTAGCACTGGCTCCTTCGACCGTCATGGAGGTATTCTTATGACTATCCTCCGGTGGCCTCTTTAAGAATAGGGCAAACCAATGCCTCGCCTACGGCTCCGACAGGTAGGTTTTACAAACATTCCTTTCCTGTCCTTGATTGGCCTCAGTTCTACCAGCATTTGGATATTAAGGTCACCATTTCGAATCTGTTATAACGGCTGGGTCTAAATAGATGAATTACACTACACCCCGACTTTGCGACTGGGATACGTACATAAAAGTGCCGTTGTCTATGTGGGTATGTATGATCGAAACATTATCTCAGCTGTCTGATCTAGTAAAACTTTACGAAACTATCCCAAGTCTAAGATGTAATTTTAACGAGTTACTTGGCGTATTGAAATGAGTGATGTGATTGGACTGGAGGGCTATTTAGAATGGATTGATTGGCAACCAGCTGCTGGAGCTCCCATGGTATAACCGAAGGTGGTTGATCAAAATGGTTTGTGCTCAGCATGCTATTTATACTCATTGCCAAAGGTACTGCGTCCCACCGACACTGCGGTTCGACCCGAGTATTCGTGATGGACTTAGTAGAAAAGCTCCAAAGCTGCCTTGGCAGTGATGCCCAGGAGAACGACCGAACTTGCGGCAAAGGTTGGGAAGCGAAGGAGCAGGTTGTTGTACGAGACGTGAATGAGGCTGTGAATCACTCTCAGGCCGACATATCCCCACGCCAAGCGCACCGTGACCTTGTCCTTGATATTCAGCATACTGAGGGCAAGCATAACCGCGTAGAATTGCGTAGGTTGCTCGAGCAGGTTGTTGTAATTGTCGGCGGGCCACTGCACGAATGCAGGCAGCTTCTCTGCTTTCTGCTTCTTAGCAGTCTCCGGGTCAAAGGACACGCCGTACTTGGAAAGGGCGGGAGTTCGGCGCCAATACAGAAGGCCTTCCATTGCGAATGTCCAGGTGCTGAGACCGACGAGAGGGCCAAGGAGAGGAAGCTGGTGAATGGAGGGAGACATGATGGGTGTTGAGAAGATCTTTCGTAGATGGAAAAGGAGGTGTAATCGTTTTGGTAGAGGTATGATGTGAAGAAGAGAGCTTTGAATCTCTAGCTGTGATGCAAAAAGTGATTAAGTAGAATTCATAGACATTTATATAATTATCGCTTTGCTATGCGAATATAACCTCAAAATGGTAAGTGCCACTTAAGTCCGTTAAGTCCATCAAGTCCGTCGAGCTTAGTAACTCTCTTTAAGAAATTTCGCACTATAATTTGTAATCGGATTCAGCTAAACTGACTTGAGAGCGGTTGTGGAGTAAATATGGGACGTTTGCATCTCGGCTTGATCCGCAAGCGGGTAGATGCTGAGAAGATGATTGGCGCGATTGTTCAGATCGCCAGTGTCAGGAGATGCCCACTTCTTGGTGGATTTATCCATCGGTCCTACCAAAACCTATTATAATTATGGATGTTTCAATTAATATAGTATTAGAAAATAGCTGGTAACAAAAAGACCCTGACTAGATTTAGTTGGGTACCCTGCTTGGCCCCGCCTTTTCCTTCTCTGCTGATGTCGTACTTCCATGGTGATCTTTAGCTCCAAGCTCAAGATCTTGACTGTGTAAGGACTCCCCTCTGCCTTCTATACTGCCAGACCCATGTGCATGAGCTTCGCACGGACCAAGAACATAAGCGTCTTCTCCATGGACTGCATCATCTCCCAAGAGCAGTTGCTCCTCTGTCATTCGCAGTGGAATACGCAGCACATACTTGATGAATAGCATGATGAGACTGGTCCAGACCAGGTTCCAGCCGATGATGAAGCATGCACCCGCCATTTGATATCCAAGCTGCATGCCGTTGCCAGCGATTGCTCCTCCGGGATTGGTCAGACCAAAGGCTGCGCAACCATCCACAGTAGCCCAGAGACCTGTGCCAAACCCCCCAACAACACCAGCCACCATGTGAGTGTGCATAACACCAAGTGTGTCGTCAAAGTTACGCTCCAGGAAGGTCATCTTCTTGGCCAAGATATTCATGGTGAACCACGGGACGGAGCCCGAACCAACACCAAGAAGAATTGCACCCCAGCCTGCCACAACGCCAGCGGCTGGTGTGATAGCAACAAGCCCAGTGATCATTCCCTGTACGGCTCCGATGACGGAAGGCTTCTTGAAGTATGCAATGTCCAGGCCCGTCCAGACGAGTAGTGAGACCGCAGTGCAAAGATTTGTGTTCAACACAGCGACTCCTGCGTCGGCGGAGGCTGCGTAAGGGTCACCACCGTTGAAGCCGTTCCAGCCAACCCAGAGAATACCCGCTCCGATGAGAACTGCCAGAATATTGCTTGGTCTGGCATCTGCACGATCACTGCTGAGTCGTGGTCCGATCCAGTAGCTACCAATGAATCCTGCTGTACCCGACGAGAGATGGATGACGTATCCTCCAGAGTAGTCGATAACTCCGAGCTTGAAGAGGAAGCCTCCTCCCCAGATCGAATAAGCCCCAACAGTGTAACAAAGAGTTAGCCACAGAGGAACATATATCATCCAGGCGTAGAAGTTCATTCGACCGAGGAAAGCTCCAGCAGTAATAACCAAGGTGATGGCGGCGAAGACGAATTGGAAGTACACCATAGTGGCCATGGGGAATTGCTGACCAACACCGATGGAAGGGAGGTATGATTGCTTCAGCATCGTGTCAATGCCGAGCACGTTTCCGGGTTTGGCAACGAATGGAAGCATATACTCTCCAAAGGAAGCCTTGTAACCCCAAAGAACCCAGCAGAGTAGCACCGAGGCAAACGCATATAGGGCCATGAAGGCGCTGTTGATGGCCCATTTTCGTTTCATGATTCCTGCGTAGAGGACGAGGAGACCGGGGATCGATTGTAGCGCGACGAGAGAAGCGGCTGTGAGTTGCCATGCATTGTCACCTACGCGACGTCAGCCATTGAATACATGAACTAGAGATGGTTTCTCTGTATAGTTTCTGACCACTTACCACTTCCAACACCAGCTTTGGGGTCTGGTGTCCACCAAACGACGGACGACGCTGCTGCTGCAGCCGACGCGGTGGATGTTGCCATAGCTCACGCTACTACGGACTTATCTGGTAGGTATAGGAATACTCGGGTACCGATAATAGCCCTTGAAGCCGTGAAGAAGAGCTGCAGATAATAGTGTCTGGAAAAAGTACTTCTTCTAAGTCTCTTTCGGGAACTTGAGCATGTTGATCAGGTCTATTATAATAAATAACAAGGACATACCAATCGCTTGAGAGTGTAACTTTACGTAAATTGAAAGTTATCAAGATTGCCGATAAGTATTATCGAAAGGGTGCAACGTGGGTTTGTGCCGAGTTGCCGCAACTGTGTGCTATGTAAAGCTTCCCAGCTGGAACAAGGTTATCGCAGCGCTATGGTTGGCAATTGCGTATCACCCATGAGCCTACGAACGTCGGAACAAGTTTCCGTATTATGTTGTAGAATAGCTTTTATTATGTTTCACCCCCCAAGGTTTGGAAGCTCGAGTCTAATGTGAATTTCTGCTCATCTTTTCAACTTGATCAGTCTTTTGAGGAGTCATCCCATGGTGATCTGCGAACCGATTTGATCGTAATGAGATTGCCCATGGGGAAATGGCTTGGCAAAAGCTTGTCTCGGTCTAAATATAGATCCAATATCAGACCAGTTGTCGTAAATTGCTCATCACCTACTCCGTATCCTTCGAACATATCTTATCTCGGCTTAGACGGCAGCTATATCACGACTCTGGGAGAGGCTAGTCTAGAAATTGATGAATACCAACCCACAGACTGTGGCTTGTAGACTGATAAGATATGCTAAACGATATCTTGAGAGTATGATAAGATATGGTTTTGATGGATGGTTGGTATGTCGTCTGGGGAGGAGGTAATTGAGCCAGTGACAGCCGTTTGTCTTATCAGGCGCTAGTCCACACCCAGCCGTCCACAGCCGAGATTGCCGAGTCGTGACGGATGTGTACCAAGAATTGAATTGAGGACTTCAAAATGAAGTAAAAATCCCTAAAATGACCTCTTATGAATTCGAATACCCTCGAGCACCATTCGTTGTTGCTTAAGATCTTAATTGTTGTGTAGATAAATTGTATTCTATCATCCCCGAGGGAGACCAAAAAAACCCACGGCCGGCGCCAGCCATGAATGTCTCAAAATACAATTAAGTTATTCGTAAAGGTCTTTTTAGTAGTATGTCAATCAAGCCTGCTTGGCTATAAATTAGCATAATGTTAGATAAGTTAAGTTAATGTTTAATGCCAAAACGGAAGGTACCTTTATATTAAGAAAGCTAGGTATCTCAGGTTTAACCTCTTTACAAGTGCTCGCGCCTACCCTAGACTGCCAGAGTGCCTATTAGGCTAGTCTACTTCAACCCTTGCTCTGTATGGAGCAACCCACCTAACCACCCTGCCAGGTGCGTTGTTGTATTATTAGACTGATAAGAATCGGGGGAATGTGCTACATATTCCAGCCTCACAAGTCAATCCTCTTCATAACTGATTATCTCAGCTCTGCTACGAAAGATCACGCCTCCCGAAGATCGATATTGCCAGCAGCAGCCCAGCTGGTCTAACACTGGTTATAACTCTCGAAATGCGTATTGTTAATAACTTCACCGGACAGCAAAGCAACGAACATTGCTTCTTATATGTTTTGTCTTGATGATATTAAGAATATTTCGACCTTCTCAGTTGTATGGTTGACTGCCGCCAATAAATATGTCTCGCAGGGTTGTTGTCAGTTGCGAAAAATGCAATTGCAAGCCGCATCACCAGTGAGGTGCGAGACGATACGAGGCTCAATAAACCCGGAACCTCCCAGACTCCCAGTCTTTCTGTTACAGCATATCTTGACGTTCTGACCCTCCCAGAAAATCGCCAGGATGGTGCTAATGACCTCGTTTTCCTCACTCGCATACTTGCATGAGTCTTATATCTTCTCCTGTTAGTCCCGTCTTTGAACCTCCATAGGAGACAAGCTGCTTCGAACCGTAAGGTCTATTATACTTTGCATCATTATCCCGCACAGGGATACCCCGTCGCCCGAGTGTCCAGTCATCTCCTCCCAATGCCATCCGTAGAAGGTGTGGCTTGTTGTCTCCCTGCCTCGCCCTCCTAGCCACTGAATCTCGCTCATGGAAATCGTCTACAAAATCAACAATCCGCTCGAGCGAACAATCTAGCAGTATCAGGGCAGCGCTAAAGCAAACGATGATAAGCATCCCACAAACACTGAAATGTTGCACCTCGCCAACGGCCCGTACTAACTGCTTCGTGCACTGATCCTGCAGATAACTATTCCTGGGCGGTTCAACGTATCCGAAGGGACCTAAGTCTGCTGTGTTGGAGACAAAATCGACTACGTGTGCCTGTAGCATGGCGAGGTTGGTCTGGAACCAGCCAATTACCTCAGTCTTCCACTGATCCTCCGGTAGGCCGAAGGAGACATGTCCGGTCACCATGTTGTTGGCCCATAGCGCCGCTGTACCAAGGTTGGCCACGGTTGTATATGTATTCGACTGTGCTAGGGAATAGAGAATTCGGTCGGCTGTAGAGAGCTGGGTTGTACTGTAGTTCAAGGTCGTGCTCGTCAAGCTGTTTACTAGGCTGAGAATACCGGTTGGAGATGTGCATGACGCAATGGAAGGATTGCACAAGACACATCGATCGGCACAAACCATAGTATCGACGTTGCGATCAGAGACAATTATAGTAAGACCCTGAGAGGTTATGTTTTGAGTTCCATTAGCAGAGAACCATTGATCATGAACTGGAGCCAAATACGCAATGTTGTTTTGGCTTAAGAAATGAACAGTGACATCGGCATCAGTGGGGCTGAAATCAGGGATTGGCTTCCAAAGCAAAGAGTCGCTCGACAAGTTGCTATTGGCGAACGTGGGATAAGACCTTCTACTCATTAGCATAAGTCAGACCAAGACAGCCTATTGATTGATACCAAAAGCTTATGACGCCTCCACGAGACATATCAAGCATAAGACAGCCTATCTCATCTTGACTTATAGTCTGAAAGGAAAAAAAGGAAAATCAGGGCAACATACTGAATTAAATAGCCAATTCCAGTCTTGTCTCCGATTGCTTTGTTGTATCTGTACGTGTAATTAGTCGCGCCGTAAATTGGCCCAAGGAAAAATTCCATAAAATCGCCGTCCTCATTTCGAGTTTCCTGGACAAGGTCGTCCGTGTGTACAGGAGAGCAAGTCAAGCTCAGCTGTATAGATACTCGATCCTCGAACTTGGCATTTATTCCTAGCATCTCATGAGAGTCTAGAAAGCCGGACGTTATGCTAAACGCTCGATCAGGGCCTGGGATGTAGCGGTTACGAGCCGAGATAGGGCAAGGTGCGGAACTGCTAACATTGCATGGAAGAGTTGGCCGGATAAAGATCGATGGAGCTGTCGAGCTGCTAGTGTTTGCATAGAAGTTGGCGACATGGCTGCGAGCCCGCCGGGTGTCGTTTTGCCCTTTTGCCCCCATCACGCTAAGCGCGGGGAGGTCATATTCACTGGTTGTGTCGAGAGCAAGAATCCACAGTTGTTTGGTTGTACTCGTACAACGACATTGCTGTAAGCTTTGTTGGCCACTCTCGAGGTGAACAGCGCCGCGATGGCGAAGCCTGCCGAGACGATCAAGGGGGAACTACCACAGAACACGTCTGCTTTATGATCGGCTTTTTCCGGTTCTTTGACCAAGCTTTATGGATCTTGAAGGCCTCCCATAGGGCCTGAGTAGCACCTGCAGAGTTCCGTAGGCTGACCTGATGCTGAAGGTCAAGAGCACTAGGGTTCTCACTCCTCGCCTTCCAGTCATGAAGAGCGAAAGCAACGATGTTCCAGAAACTTGACCCGGCGATGGTAACGAGGATGGTGAGTCCTGAGAGGAGGAGGTTGCTGTAGTTGAGAGGAGGAGGTTGCTGTAGTTGAGAGGAGGAGGTTGCTGTAGTTGAGAGGAGGAGGTTGCTGTAGTTGAGAGGAGGAGGTTGCTGTAGTTGAGAGGAGGAGGTTGCTGAGGAGGTTGGAGGAGGTTGCTGTAGTTGAGAGGAGGAGGTTGCTGTAGTTGAGAGGAGGAGGTTGCTGTAGTTGAGAGGAGGAGGTTGCTGTAGTTGAGAGGCAAGGTCAGAGTGGCGGCCAAGATTGTTGTTTTTGAGTAGTCCCACCACAGCCCGCTCGCGATAGCAACCATTTTGAAGCCTTAAAGCTACCTTGGATACCGATTTGTCTTTTAAAGGTTTGGCTTTGTTCAAAAGCGTGTTTAACAGGTTAGGATATGTAAAACCGGAATGTATGAGGAAACCCGTAAGAGGGTGACGGCAGAATGTTAATATAGATACTATGTAGGTGGGGTTAACCGTCAAAGAACATGCTGACAGCTATTAATTGGATGTCACTTGAAAGGCTGTTGAGAAAAGAAAGATGACTGGTAACGCTGTGGCGTCGTTGTGTAGCACGAGGAGGCTAGTCACAGAACGACAGTGAGACACTACATCACATTACCAGGGATTGTTGAAGTCTTCCAATTTGGCATCTAATTAACCCCCCCTGTGATCAAACAACGCTGAACTCTACCTAGAAGTATTCCTACCAGTCACAAGCCTACAGCAGATGGCGTTCACTCTTAGCATTTGCGGCTGGACTGATCTTG
Source organism: Fusarium succisae (assembly GCA_013186925.1). Classification (NCBI taxonomy): domain Eukaryota; kingdom Fungi; phylum Ascomycota; class Sordariomycetes; order Hypocreales; family Nectriaceae; genus Fusarium; species Fusarium succisae. The sequence continues at coordinate 54,261 of JAAOAW010000352.1, forward strand.
TCTAACAAATGCAACGAGGCTTGCAGGGTAATACGAATTGTTATCGAATAGTTTGTGTGCATTTCTTTCAATGTGGAGCACCGGGCTGCGTAGGTGGCTTACTCAATTCTGCCTCACGGGGCATTCTATTATTAATTCCCTGTGCGATTTCCTAATAGTGTTAGTGTTGTTATCTCACATTTTCAGCTTTGCTCACTCCTAGTCTGGAGGTGGACCCCATGACATGTAGCAACCTTGCCCCTTGAACGCCTAACTAAATGGAGGCTGTTTTCAAGTTATCAGATTGGTCGCAATCCCGCCATCTTCAGTTATGGCAAAAGGGCAATTCATAATTCACATTATATCCAAATGCATGCCCTACCTTGAGTATATACTTACGTAGGTAGTTGCATAGGTACCTGCTACATAAACATATCATATTACCTAGAATAATAAACGCTTAAGATGTCTTCGTTTGACACATGGTGCTAAATACCTAAAAACCTCAAAAGGGGAAAATCTTTAACTTCTTTTTTGTTTCACGATATAGTTCTTGAATATCACATTGGGAATGAGTGTTGGTAATGTATGGTACCTCCGAGGCTGATACAGAGGTAATACGGATTGTGCATATGAGTGGGGAACCGGGGATGGCGCTTACCAAACTGGTAGGAACGTTAAATCGTCGTTATCAGCGTAATAACCTGCCTGGTACTTCCCGCTAGGTGTCAGACAGTCTTGTGGAGAGCAAAATCGTACCCAGCGGACAAATGATAACAGCTGAGGATATAGGGAGCTTACTTTGCAGACAAGTTTAGCAAAATTGCTGGTAAAAACGGCAATTTTGTGGAATTGCGGTCGCACCAAGCTAGTGCGCTGCTGATGTCATTGCACCAGACTTCACAGCGGGCCGAAATGAATGATTGGGATATATATCGTGGATCATGAGCCTTTCTAATAACAGATATACCTGATAATCAGTTTACTAATCCAAAGGCGGTCTCATAGCCTGCAGGACTTAGTATTATTAGTTCTTGGTTATGTATAAAACAAGTTCCAATGCCTTCTGTAACTGATCTCTATGCCCATCCTTCCTCCGTTCGCCTCGCCAGGCAATAAATCCATCAGGCCGGACCAGGATAGCCTCGCCTTCAGAGATCCTACAAACACGACTGAAAGTGCCTTCAGAATCCCTGACGGTACCAGTGTCTCTGTTGATACTGTAAGAGTCTATCTCAAGTGTCATACTTTTGGCCGCTTCGATCCATGATGATGTTTGACCAGTGGTTAAAAGAACGAAATTCGTCTCAATCAAGTCCAAGGTAGATATCTGGGAACCGTCTCGTGAAAGTAACACGTGCGGGAGTCGGCTTCCTGGCAATACAAGTGGTGCATGCGGGTCTTCGTACTGGTCGCCATTGGGGTTTTGTATGTGCGCAGCAGCAGCAGAAGGGTAACGATAACCTATCTCGCATACAATGTCGGGAAGTTCTGGCTCATCTGGGACAGTGCGAAACACTCGTTTCTGAAGCCTTGAGTAGGCCTGGCGCATCAAAAGTCCAGCTACTGGTCGTCGCTCAGCATCATAGGTTTGGAGAAGCGGGGCGCTAGCTTTTTCTCTTAGAACATACGCAAGCTTCCATGCCAGGTTGTGGACATCCTAAGTAAGTCAGCATCATTGCATACTTTCTGATAAGCTGGAAATTAACTTACCTGTATACCGGTGTTACCACCCATTCCGCCAGTTGGGGGCATCACATGTGCTGCGTCTCCTGCAATAAACACACGGCCATTTGCGCTTATGAAGCGCTCGGCATTGAATGCCGCTACCGACCAGTATGAGATAGAATCGACTTTAATATCGATGTCGTCCTCAATGCCGCTTGCTTCCTTGAAATATCGCTTCGCGTCTCGTTCAGAGACTGAGTCTGGAGAAAAGGACTTTTTATCGCCTGCTCGTGTGACGATCATAAAACCAGCCTTGCCTCCGCTCTCCAAGCGAAAGCCAGCATCGATAGCAGGGTTAGAAATATAGGTGACGCCATGCTTAGCCCGAGTTCCGAGGTATGGCGTTAGATCGGCTTTGAAGTTGATAGAAATACTCTCACCGAGCACTCCCGGACCTTGCCATTCGATGCCTTCTTTTCTCCTTGTTGCACTTCTGTTTCCATCACAGGAAACCAAATACTTGGTCTTTAATTTCCTGTAACCCTTAGACTGAACGTTTTGCACCACGACGAGTACACCGTCTGGCAGCTCCTCATAATGAACGACGGTCTCGCTAAACTCCTGAACGGCACCAAATTCCTTTGCCCTTTTGCGCAGGAGCGGCTCAAACATGTTTTGGGTAAGCCATAAGCGGCGACTCGGGCTGGCCTTGGCTACTTCCGCTGGATCACTTTCTTGCATGCTTGCTAGGACCTTGCCACCAACCAGCTTCTCAACAATGATCATTCCAGCATCAAGATCAAAGTTTGATGCGCTTTCTGAACGGAGCTCATCCTCCAAACCTAGCTGGCGGAATATCTCGACGGAGCGCAGGAGAAACAAGGCTGCGCGGGGGTGTATAGCAGTGGAAGGATGGCGGTCGAAGGATACTGACTTGATACTGGAAAATGTCAAGAAGGTGGCGCATAGGAGTTGAGTGATAGAGCCTTACCCATGATATCCTAGCAGAACGCCCAAAGTCATTCCTACCATACTTGACCCGATGATGATAACGGGCCATTCTTCTGGCTCCAGTGGAATCTTTGAATGATCGAAGGTCCCAAATTCGAACAAAGTCCTCTGACTCTGGGCGATCGGAATTGTATCATCGACTTGGCTGGGTCCGTTAGAGCTGGGATAAACATTATCGGAGGGCATTTTGGGCTGTTTCTTAAGGTTGAATGACACTGAAACTGCTACTACGTGAGTCTGAAGGAAATAAAAGTAAGAAGGCCTCTTTTATCTTTATCAATGCTTGCCATACGTAGCGGCGATTGCAAGATTCTACAGGCTAGGAGTAGCGGCAATCACAATATGCCGTGCTGTGCCGTGGTCGGTAGTTACAATCTCCGCTTTCGCCGACTCCACATCCCGAATGCTCCTCCACTACTCCACACCCTGGGTCAAGGTTTCTCTATATAGCCTAGAACCTTGATCCTTAAAATATAATCCCAGGTATCATCCAAAGATCAAGACCAGTTCTTTTGTTTCTTAACTCAAGTCTTACTAGACACTCTTACGGCACCGATTCGTAGTACAGTGATCAACTACTACAACGATGACTCTCACTTTATATGGATCTCGTCAATCAACATGTACTCAAAGGGTGTTGTTAGTTCTTTCAGAACTAAATATAACGGATTACGAACTATCTAACATCGACATGCAGAAGGGGGAGCATCTTGTAGGAAGCCATATATCCATGATTGTGCCGTTACTTATCCTCGTCAGGAACCCAATTATGTGCAAGAATTCCATCCATTCGGACGAATCCCAGTTCTTGACGATAAGGGCACTCGATTGTTCGAGTCTAGGGCGATTTGCGAGTACTTGGTTGCAAAGTACGGGCCACATAGCGCTTTAAATAGGCGAACGAACCAAAACATTGCGGACCTGGCAACTTACGAGGAAGCGGCTAGCGTTGAGTACTCTTACTTTGACCCTACAGTGAAAACTTTGGCATACGAGAAAATCTTCAAAGGGTACTAGATTCTTCCAATATCTTTCATCTAACGAATTGCACTCACACGGGACAGGTTTATGGGGCGAGGCGATCCTGACAGGGCCACAGTCGAGAGACTGGAAAGCGACTTGGTCAAGGTCTTGGAACACTACGAAAAAGTCCTTTCTCATAGCGAGTACCTTGCCGGAAATGTGAGTTATATCTATTTTTCGAGCGGAATTCTTGTTGACTGTTCTTAGCAATTTTCATTGGTTGATATATATCACATCCCTTGGTTTCAGTTTCTGCCACGTCTGGGGTTGCAAGATGAGATTACGAAAAGACCGGCATTGAGCGCATGGTGGACGCGCGTCAGCAACAGGCCAGCATGCAAAGATTTGACAGCGTCACATTAGAAAGGTAATCAGCTCTATCGCGGCGCCAGGTTGTATCATCAAATGTGGGCTGGCTGTGTTATGTTGAGGCCAGTTCTACCCTTGCGCACTTGGACGTGGCCATGGAGCCTCTGATATGTTTTTGCCACCCCATATTGGCTCAAACAGGTGATACAGGCCATAAAGTTACCCTAAAAATATCAAGCAATCATAGCCGAGCTACCGTTTTGTATTCTTTCGACATGAATACGGGTTTTATTAGCTGCCTGCAGTAATCTAGGGTACACCGCCCCGCACAATATTCGTGCTTCCTTCAGAAAAGAACAGTAGAGGGGAATCGCAAATTAGAAAGAACTTGCCAAGGGCTTTACGGAGACCTAAGACTGTTGTAGAATCTAGTTTTCCCGTAAGGATGATACATCTTTAAACTAAATCCTCAATCGTAGCAGTTACGAACTGGCCGAAATCAATGTCCCTTCATTTTATGGAGGATGTCAATAATGTTAACCGTCGAACGCTAGGTATGGTAGTATGCGTATCTAAGCTGCTGCCATGTTTATCCTGGAAGTCCTGAGAACTAGCCAGCTGGTAAGATGGGCCATGGTGCATGTACAGTAGGTGGTACACAGTCATATAGCGTTCTGTTATCCCGTCCGACCGCACTGTGTGTAGCATGATTTGAGTGCTATTTCCATCAATCAATGCGGAAAACAGTGGCATTCTGTAAGTGGAGAACTATACCCGGGAAAGCTATCGGCAATGGGGAGGAGTGGAGAAGGACTTCTTCAACACCGCGTTCTCCGGCCAGATTCTCCTCGAACTATATTTTCCATTGCTCCTCCACATTTTCGGCATCTCCTCCACCTCGCAAGAATAACTACTGACACTGGGAATACCCTTGTGTAGATGTTAGCAAGTAGATTAAATCAAAATTTGATAGAGTACTCACAATCGTTGATCTTGACGCATTTGAATGAACTCGCGCACTGTTCCCGTCAATAAAATGATACGGTAGCCTTCATGAATTGGTTACTTACTTGTTTGGGACCTGTCCAGCCTATGCCACCACATTGACCCCACTGAGGGGAAGCCTCCGAGCTACCGGTATCTGTAGGTGTTGTGGCGGTGGTAGTGGATGAAGGCTTTACTGGATCCTGGGACTTTGTTAGGTAATGCACAGTGAGGACGATGTTGACAGTGATGTGACTTACAGCGAAGCCAAACCACTTTAAGTCTTCCTCTGGGAATACGTCAATCGAATGATTAATACCCTGGCCCAAGAAGGTCTATACGCAATGTCAGCCATGGTTTCAGCCGTGAGATTCGTGTTTATCTCACCTGTAGCTTATCGCCAAAGATGTATCTGGTATACGGGCTCCGTGGAAAGTTAGGCGTCGTGAATTGCGGGTCAGTTGAATAATCAAACACGCCAGTCCATTGTTTAATGGTTTCGTAGTAGTTCTGTACATTCAGTACCTGATCTACCGACCCGTGATAGATCTGCATTTTGGGTCGTGATCCAGTATATCCAGGATACATATCCTTCACAACATTGGCCCACTGAGTTTGGGTGTAGATTGACTGGCCTGTGGCACATGTTGAGTTCCAGAAATCGGGGATATTGTCTGCGCTCTTGAAGCAACCGGCTGGGACACCTATGTACGCGTGTAAGACGGGTGATGTAAGCATTAGATGTCAGGCCTGTCAACTCACCTGCATATGCAATTCCTGCTGCAAAGATATCAGGGTAGGTGGCGGCCATAACATTCTGTTTCTATATTAGCTCGCTCCTGTCAAGAGACCTCTTTGGCACATACAGTCATCATAGCTCCTGAGGAAGTACCTGTCACAAAGGTTTTACTCTTATCGGTATTGTATTCCTTGGTGATATACCTGACCATATTGGCTATTGAGGTGCTAGCACCGCCACCGTCGTGAGTCAAGGTCATCTTTGATGCCACATCCCAGCAATTATCCTGGGTATATGGCGTCTGAGGATAGATGACAATAAAGCCATATGTCTCGGCGTAACGAGCCCATTGAGTGCCCTGGTAGTACGCTTGAGCACTACCGGTACACCAGTGGATACCAACTACTATACCAGGACTTGAAGCTAGCGTCTTTGGAACATATAGCCACATTCGAGTACCAATAGGGTTATCGCCATAGTTGGTCACTTCAGTAAAGGTAGACCTGGGGACAACCTCGGCAGCGAGGGCTGAGTGAAAAAGAGTTAGCAGCCAGAGGCTGATGTAGGCTGTTAACTTCATTGTAACAGGAGAGAGCGCTTGATTGGAAAGGTTGTCAGATTGGGATTGTTGACGACGGCGATGGCGTATTTAAAGAAAAATACACATAGCGTGGAATTGACATACCTTACCTGGTCGTTCGGATCATTAGCTTCCGTGTCTCTTTTCGCCAAGATGCCAGATGCGGAGTTTACTACGACTTTTGGCAAAAAGGCTTAACCTTATAGGCGAAAGTCACTCCCATAGAACTGCACAATCATCGGCTTTGTGGTACGAATTGGGTCTTGAGTGGTGCTGTGCAGGCATGTGAAATTGATATTCTCAACCCATACCTACACGGAGCTCTCTCTTTGGAGAATGAGTCCTGGACTTCGGTTTACATCATATGAGACTTAATGCTGCAGTTGGGGTGCGGGGTCAGCCAGAATATGCATAAATCACGCCTCACCTTTCCATATTCAGACACGGAACCAGCAGAGGCTTTTCCGTCATTGGCGGGTTTTGGAAAAGATCTGCTTCCGCTCAAAGCTCCAAGCGGCAACAAGAACAGTATACATTTCACCGGTCCTGAACCTCTGGACAATCAATACGCATGGACAGAGAGACATAGTTGCGGAGATATCATGACTGAAAGGCCGACACATCCCCAGCACTGGAGTCACGCGCCACGATGTTTCAGACACAGGTAGCCTAGCTGTTCTATCTACGACCTCCACCCAAGCTTCACCACTTCCTGCACTTCTTACCCGTCTCTTGATCAGATCACTTTGTTTCCCAGCGAAATCAGTAGGCACATTCTATGGCTTATAGGTAACCTGGATTTATCATTCTCATTTTTTCCCTCTCTCCATAGGTAATCGCGATGGCTCCTTGCCATAAGCCGAGGCTCTCACAGCCTTATTTGACCATTAAACATCGCCTGGAGGCGGAAGGAGGTTATCTAGCATGGATTGCAGATAGCCACGAAAATTATATCTTTCCTCCCGACGTTGCTCTCTAAACTTCCGTGTTCTAGCTGTGCTAACAGCCTTTGGAAGTTTTATGTTTTGTGACTGAAAGGCTGGGAGTTGTCTTCGAATATGGTTCATACGGACTTTCTCTATATGAGACGCCGCGAGGTTTCCCCTATCTTCGAGGAGCAAGAGACGATCCTTTGAGAACCTCGACGCCCAGATAACGCACTCGATACCACCGTTCTGCAACAGCTCTATTGCTTCATTGAGAATCTCCAAGCTGAATTCAGGACAAAATCTGACGAATAGTCTCAAGGCCAACAGGTCAGTTGCGAAAACAAAGGCGTCGAGTATCAATGCATTACTGTGCCCGTCAAAGGTCAGCAGGACCCGCATCGCCCTCTTCCTCAGCTCCAGGGCAAAGTCTTCCAAACGAGTGGGATTTGGTGAATATGGTAGCATCGCATAATATTGACTGAGGTTCCCTAGCTCGATGCTCTCTTTTGCTACCTGCATTTCTGTGAGATTGAGGAAGCCGAGTATCGACTGTTGTCCCGTTTCTATACCAGAGCAATCGACATGCGACTTGATGTGTTTGAGCGCCCTACTTATTCTATCATCGTCCAAGAATGCGTTTGGTCCCCAGGCCCTACTGTAGTTAGACCACATTCTCAGAACCATGGGATGGCCGCTTCCGGCGATGGCTTCGAATCCTCTGATTGTCATGAAATATCCGCACTCCAATGCTAACTTGAACTTCTTCGGTGTGCGTCTGAAGATTGCGAGGAGTGCGGCCATGATTTCACAGGCAGGACTCTTTTCACCAAATTTGGCAGTTAGGTGGACTTTCAGCTCTTGTATGAGTGCTGGGGTTAAGGGATTGATGGAAAGGATTGAATTGCTGCCAGGTACTTTGCGCTGAGGAAGAGGCAAGCGAGCTTTGAAGAGGTTCAGATACACCCTCCACATGTAGATAAGCGCAGGTATGAACGACTTGCGATTCTTCAATCCTTGAAGTCTTCCAACGTTACGGAACAGCTCTTCAAGGGAGCCTCTAACTTCGGCATCAATGCCCATTCCTGTAAGGGCGACAATGGCTGCAGATTTCGAGACGAGATGCTGCCATTCTGGGAATGTATCCAGGCCAATGGTTGGAGCAATGAACGAGACACGGTCCGCTTTCCATCTATCCTGCCCTGATGCAAATGAGCTGGTGATAATGGAGTCAATGGCATTCTTAATCCTCCAGAGCTCTCTTTCGATATCATCGTGCCAGTAAAATTCAGGAGATTGGTAACGACGATAAAATTTCGAGATAAAACTTGTTTGCATCACCCCCGATGGCAGCGCTTGGGCTGACCGCTTTCGATCATGGTGAGAAGTATTGGTGTTGCTCGAGCTTGTGGCTTGTTCAATGCCGTTCTTTTTGAATCCCCATTTCTTAAAATTACGACGATACTCGTGATCTCTACTAGAGGTGAACTGGGAATCTCGGATTAAATGTGACTCGGGTAAGACGTACGATGCAATGAAACCATTAATGTCAGCCATTCCTTCCTTCAGGTATTTGAGGGATTGCTGCTGTCTCATATAGACTTCCTCAACTTTTGGTTTCTGCCTCTCCCATTCATCTTGTGATATCCTAGGCTTTCGTCCCATACTGTTGTACGTGTGGTAAGAGTCCTTCCAGGAAAATATCGGGTGTTGTTGTTGAATGATGTCTTGGATAAAATAATGGTGGCAATGGAAGCGGGGAAGAGAACAGAACTTCTCAAATCGTCTGACTAATGATTGAGCGGGAGCAAGCCTCATAAATCGGAGCCAATAGCGACTGCAGCTGAGGATGATACGACTTCCTAGTAATGCAGGCCTCATGCCTCCGATGATGATTGGATCGATGCTAAATGCTCTTTTTATTTCAGCGAATTACATTTCAAGATAAAACAGCATGATGGAGTCGAGTCATGTGAGCAACCTGGCAGGTATTGGAGTTATTTATTATATTAATATTAAAACCTTCTGAACTAGAGTGAAGTTATAATATTCCCTTACGTCTCATAAAGACTACAACTAAACGGGGTTTAATAAGTTATATTCTTACAATTATATTTTAACTATGTTCAATAGCCTTACGGTAGGTTCTTGATAGGCTTTAAGAGATCTATGTGCTAATTTACGAAAAAAGTCAAAGATCCATACTGCCCTTGGGGCCATCATCTTTCTGGTCTCTATCATGGCTTTCTTACTAGCTGACATCTACCACCGAGTTCGCCGCACTTCTAAAGACGTCGGCTACCGCAGAAACCTTCAAAACTTTCTTTACTGTATCAGATCCGTGCGTCAGCCATATAATCACCTTTCCAACGGGGCCGAGAGTAACCACGGCTATTACTATCACTGGCGCGTTGGAACAATGCTGCGAATTCATTTAGAGGACGCACTTACGATTGGCATGTGTATCCTGTTTCTCATTATTCTATTTCTGTTATGTGGTGTCTGGACAATTCAGTACTTGATAGCACGATGGCTTTTTGGATAAGCTCTTAATGCTTCTACTTTTAAGCCTTAAACCCGGCCTGTTTACTTAATGTGGTGTGGCTAGAGGAGGCAATGATTTCGATAAGTACAGAATGTCCCTGGAGGTAGTATTAAATAGCAATTCTAAAACAGCAGAGTAGAAGTGAAAATAGAATGAAAGTATACATTGGCATACCAGGCTAAATGTGTTGTTTACAGGTAAAGCTAGTAGATACCAAGCGCTGTCATACGTGTGGGGAGATCCATTCGATTGCCGTTCCATTGAGGTTGATGCCAGACAAAGAAATGTCACAGTCAACCTTTTCAACGCCCTTCAGCGATGACTGTACCCAAAAATCGAGCTATGCCTCTGGGTGGACGCGCTATGCATTAATCAAGATAACGATGTCGAGAAGTCCCATCAACTCAAGCTAATAAGCAAAATCTACACCCGCACGATGGAAGCAATACTCTGTTTAGGCGACTTCTCTGACGGGATTAATGCGACACCTAACGGTATCCCTCGTGAGACAGTCACAACGGCTTTCGATTTACTCAAATATATGGCCAGAGAGTTTCATGGCTGTGCCAGGTCGGACAGTGACCCAAAAACGGAATTAATCAGTGGCGGCTGTGAACTTTGTATCGTTTGGTCCAATTACCTTCGTGGCATCGCGCCTGGACCGTGCAGGAAACAGTTTTTCCCGTAGATGCCACCGTGGTATACGGTACAGCACAATTGCCATTTTCTTTGTTTGCAGCGGCGCATAACAACTCCCTTGATCACTACTTCCTCTGTTGCTGTAAACGGGTTGTTGTGCCCGGCTCATTCTGGAGCCAGCTGCAGAAACTCCTAATGAATGTCTCCGAAAAAAGACACTATTTATGGGCCATGTTTTGGATGATTTCAGGAATCGAAAGGCATCTGACCCGACGAATAAGATGTATGCTTATCTTGGTCTTGGAAGTAACATCTCGGCAGATTATATTTACCACATGAAGAGGCTTTCACCCCCGTCTTCGAGGGAACTTAATGTGATTTTGACTGTGTTTATTTATACCACGTGTAACTCTGTCAGTAGCCACGCTAATAAGGTTACTAATTAATTTATTATAAAAGTATATTATTCTGTTTTTTATTAGGAAACTTATCTTCATTAAGGCTATGTGTATATTGCCTTTTAAACGCTAAAGTTACATACTACTTTTTAGTATATTAGCTTAATATATCTCGTTAAGGCTTTATAAGCTTTAGGCCTTAATCAATCAAGAGGCTTTCACCCTTGGGGCAAGATCCCCCATCGAAGAGTTTGGTACACTTGAGATTGTACCAAGAGCCGCCGAGGTCAACCGTTCTCTTAGTCTACCAACTCGGGTTCCTGAATGGTCTGCCGATATTGACAGCCAAGTTCATAGGCTTGAACTAGCCTGGTATTATCTGTATAGGCTTTACGATGCCTGTGCAGATGAAAAAGTCCGAACCAGGATATCTCATTCACATGAGGTCTTGGACCTACGAGGTTTGATTTTGGAACCGATTATGGAATTGGGAGATGTTCTGGATAGTGTTGGCAACATGAAGAAAATGGTTGATAGGTGGCACGCCGGGTTACGCGACGAGTACCCTCAAGGAGGGACATACCAGGAAGCGTCATGGCGTACGCTCATGTGCGATACGAGCCATGGGAATGGCTTTTACGAACGACTTGGAAATAGAGACAATGCGGAAGCAATGGTCCTCAACGAATTCGAGCAAACCCTCAGTGGCGTCAGCCTCAAAGCTTTCAACAAGAAGGGGTTTATCATTGAGACTGGTATGATTGGAATTAGCAATTTTGACATTAAACTAGGGGACTTCATCTCTGTCTTGAATGGAGGCAAAATGCCTTTGATACTACGAAAGATTCAGAGTGAAGAAGGTGGTGTTGCTTATCAGTATATTGGACAAGCCTATATTCATGGGATTATGGATGGTGAGGTTATGGATAAAAATCCAGAGTCTCAGTGGATTAGCCTTATTTAAGACAGTATTTAGTATATAATGTCCCTTGAAGTATCATCCCCAAGTTCAAAAGCATAAGAAGTAACAAGTTGTTAGCTAGATGTGTTATTTGAAGTTGAGACTTGTGGCTGAAAGCTTGAATCAGCAGAGGGAACTTAGTTAAGGAATTTACATCAAGAAATACTATTTGTTTCAAGTTCCTCTCCTTTATACTTCTCCCATTCCCATACTTTACAATTGTCTTATTGATGTGCAGGGCTCAAAGCTTACCATACGCAGTAGAGTCTAGTCAAGACTTCTAAATACTAAGGTGGACTAAAACTCTCTGTTGGTTCCACATCCTGTGAGTCGCTCAAAGTCGTCACACATCGCCGGGTGTGTGTCTTGGATAGTCCTAGAGACTACAAGTTAGACAAGAAACCATTCTAAGAATCAGGTATACACACTTATGTCCTGCAGGACCTCGGGCCACGCTTGCATCAATGTAGTATTTCCCATCACTGCTCCAGAAGGATTGGACATTTGTGAGATGGAATGCATTGTACCCTGCCTCGCAGTACAGTTGGAGGTGTTTATAATTGCGAGGGGCAGTAATAAGCCACATTCGATATCGGTCCAGACCGGACTCTACCCACACTTTGGTATAATGGGCTGTCAATGAACAGTCTGCCCGCTTGTCCATTTCAGAACCTGATATACAGTTAATACATGAATCGCTTCAAAGCTGGGCAGGCACCTTACCAGTGCATAGATCAGGAGTAGGATTAGCCATAGCTCCGGTAATCGAGGAGATGGCTAGAGCAGCCTGGGCGAGGAGAGTAGATTTCATGTTGATTCAGAATGAATAAGATAAGAATGCTAGATGCTAGATGGAAGGTTAGAGAGTAACGACAGGCGCAGCAGTGGAATTAGACCACGACCTTATAGTGCGTTTACTACGATCAAGTTCTTGAAACTTGCACCAACTCATTCAGAACTCGTGACAGTACATCCGGGTTACTTCCCTTCGCACGCCGTTAGTTACCTCATCTAGTAAACCGAGAATTATTAGCAAAGGGCCAAAGGCAGTCGCGTAACTGTCTTCCTTCTACGGGCTGCAATACGGTGCATTTATTTCAATAGGCAGTTACAATACCATATAGAGGATGGACTCAGGGTCAGATGGGCCTCTTTTGATAGTGGATAGTAGTAGTCCTCTTTTGAAAGTGCATAAATAACAAAATATGTGGAATACTCGCAAAACCTAAGCTTAGTGCTAATTTATTACCGAATGAATGTAACGTCAGAACCACAATTCATTGCGGTGTAGGTTGGTGAGCCCCTTAAGGTGGATAGTTTAATGGATCAGCCTCGCCTTATGTTCCATAAATCTCAAGATAGGGCGGTCGGGTACCTGATCGAAAGGCCGGATAGTGACACCGCCGCACGAGATGGACCGTCAGGTTCATCGAGAATCCTCATTTCCACCCTGATCACGCGCGCCTAACGATGGACATTAGATTTGAACCGGGCCCAGGTGAATGGGAATAATTACAAATAGAAAGTATTCTCCCTAATCCAAAAGCATATTCAGCATTCATTCAACTCCCTTATCCAACTTCAATAAGATGAAATTCTCAATCCTTAGTCTCGCTGCCGCTGTTCCTGCTCTAGATACGACTGTGCCTACATCTGTTGATACTGCCGAAGGTATGTTTTGTTACCTTGTCTAAGAAGAGGTCGTTCAGTACTGAATATCTCCCTCAGTCAAGCGTGCCAACTGCAAGTTGACCTTTCAATGGATTTCCAACTGGAGTGAAGCTGCTCTGAGGAGATATCGAGTTCAGCTTATCACAAGTCCCCGAAATGATGCTCATCTTGACAAGTATTGCGATCTGTTCAAGCAGGGTTCATCTGGGTATCAGAATGTGCAATGCTTCTGGACAAACGGAATGTATGTGATCGACGATAGTGAAGGTGAAGGCTCTCCTGGTCATGAGTAAGTAACATATCTATCTTCGACTTACTCTATACTATATCTAACTCAACAATTCGCAGTTTATATCTGAAGGATTTCAACAGCGCAGCTCGTTATTTTGAACTTATTACTGGCTGCGATACTGTTCGAAATCTTTATATTTAGTAAGGCGTTGCGTTTAGGTTGAAGGGGCAATGTGTTGTATGGTAAAAGGATCGACGTTAAGACAAATATTGAATTTAACAGGGTATTATGCTACGTGTTATAGCACATGAGGAGCTACTGCCATAAGATACATAGTACAATTTCTTATTAAGTGGACATTCTTGAACGATGCCAAACCCGGAAACAAGCTGAAGTTAATTGGGATTCTTTACTGTGTTTGCTTGATATGTCTCGTTGAGACGCCTTTTGCTTTAATTAACAATCAATATCTCCATATTATACTATGAGTTAAGGTATCGTTTCACTTCCAGTATATGCAGTATATACAGACCCATTCATTGACACGATTCGGCTAATTAATGTCCCGTCTGTGAGCTCTGAAAAATCAGAAATAACAATTCCTACCCGAGGGTACCAACAAAATGGAAGGTACGAGCTGTTCTGTGATTTCAGCCATTCTATCACCATCGAATTGATGGAATTTGCTGTTATGAGAGAACCGTTCTCAGTGGAAGGGTCCAAGCTATGGCTCATGAAATTCATCCAGTTCAGAAACCAGGTGCTGGCTTGCCGAGGAGGATACAGCCCCCAACTTCCCTTAGGGGCCGAAGTTCCTGTCGCGGCTGTATTCGATAGCATCGTATTGACCAAAGTCTTTTTTGCTTCAATGTGAGTGGCGGCGTCAGACGCAGACTTAGCGTTCGCAGTTGCATAGTCTTGGACAGTAAATTGAATCCCAGATTCTGTCGTAAGGGTCCTGATTTGGTTATAGCCCGCCGGCTTGAGTGGGTCCGGATACGATGTCCCCAGGTCGATACCAACTGAAACAGCAGTGCTAGAGCTGCCTGATTGATTGAGTGTATGCATAACGAGAATCTTGCCGCGTAGCTCTGACATGGATAACATGGGAGCCGACGCAGTAGGGACAAAGTCTGTTATATATGTTGCGATGATTGCATTTAGCGCGTTTGCTATTGCTGTTGGACTTTGCGACGGATTTACAGGAGAGAAAAACAATACGATTCCCTCACTAGGGTGATATACAAGCCAAACGCAAAGAGATTGTATCAGCATCGTTAGGTCGCAATTGATGAACGTGGGTCCCTGGGTGTATAGCGAAAGTGTTTGCGAACCCATTTCATCTGACATGCCCACGATCAAGTGCAGAAAACGCACACCGGCGCTCAGTTGCTGGATAATGTTCATGTTTTGTCGGCGTTCGATTGAGTGCTTTCCGGTGAACAAAGTAAGGTCTGAACTCGTGGCCGATGCATGAGTTCCCGGTATACTCATCTGAGAAATGAGACAGTCATCACTGATCGTTTTCATCCAACATGTCAAGTCAAGACCCCCGGGTCGTTGAATCGCCCATCCAAAGCTCTCGTGACTTGGCCAAACCGCAATCAAGTCGCCATGAAGGTACGTCATGGTCCATGGCAGCAAATAAACATTGTCTCCTCCGTACAGAAAGGAGTTGAGCCAGGTATTGCTCTGGACCGGCGAGTAGTTGAGCCAGTTATTGCTCTGGACCGACGAGTTATTGCACATCATGCCGTAAGCATCACGACCGTTGGGTCCATTGGTGACGGTCACGAAATTGAGCCAAGTAAGCGTACCGTCAGGTGATGCGGTAGCGGTTACGCCGCCACAGAGTTGCTCTGCCGGCATCGGTCTCGGAGAAGAATACCAAGTCAAAGCATCCATATCCAGGACCATCTCGATGACGTTCCCCTGGTTATTGTCAGAGTATACAAGCCTGACACTACTTTCCGCAATATCAGAGGGGTCCGATTTGCTGACGAACACATTTATTGGCTGGTTCGACGTTGGCACATTCGGCGCACTGTCAATCGTCACGGTGGTCCAGCTTTCAGGGTTGCCGATATACTGAGGAGACATGATAATGCAGCTCATGCTTGAGGCCCCCACGTCTGGTGTGAGGCACAGCACAAGGACAACCATGCCTTGATGAGCAACGCCTGCAACGCCAGAGATGTTGGCGCAATCGTAATCGAAAAGATGGGACCAGTTGGTATCTTTGGAGGGATCTAGCGAACAGACCGACATATGGCCATAAAGCCCGCCTTTATTGCGTGGGATAAAGGCATAGAGTACCTCATCGGAGCTAATGAGCGCAGGTTGGCCAGCGCCATTCATCACCTTGGTCATGGTGCCTTGTGAGGGAGAGTTCCACGTCAAGTCATTCCTGAGGGACGTCCACCCAAACCCCGCTACTGCATCATTGAAAGACCAGATCATGTACAGCGTGCCATAGGCAGTTGCAAGGGCCGGTACAGAAGCCGAAATATCTGCATCTACCTTAAAACTCTGTAGCGGATTCAACCACGGTGGTGGAAGAGTGATTGACATGATTGTTGGTAATTGAGATATAACTTTTGTAGTTAAGAGAGGTTGGTGGCAGGATGCAGAGCTGGTGACAAGAGGAAATTGATCGGGCTCCCTCTTTGCTTAAGTACAGCGTGGCAGTGAATGGAGGCTTATGCTATTGGTTAGTGAAGTGCATTAGTGAATACGCTAATGATACATGCACAGTGCGGAAGAGTAGCTCAAACGCAAGCGGCGACATTTTCAGAGACATTTCTGCTTGTGAGGACAGGTCACACACGACTGCATGATATAGTCTTGTTTGCACTACGTGGGTAAATCTTCTTTCTCGGAATATTCTTCCCTTGCAGAACACTATCAATCTTATGTCCCAGGATACACCATGTTCCATGCTACTTGAACATCAGCCAGGAATGATGTCCTCTGAGACTCTTTCGTAGGATCGAGGGAAGCAACATTTGTCGGTGCGGGCAACGGCGGAATAGCAAGAGGGGCCTGGTGCGGAGGAACTACATTGTCGGCGCTGTAAGTCGTGTATGTGATGATTGGCAGGCCATTGCCGTTGTATGTCTGTTGTCCAACTCGAATTGAGTAACCTGTTGTATGGGAAATGGGAGCCGCATTGGATGTTGACGAGAGGTCCGTTGAGTCTATATTTTCCATTAATATTGAACGATATCGGAAGTTCAGAGACTTACAAACACCCCAGAGTGTCGGGGGCACCTTTGTTTTGACTGAGTCATACAAAAGCTTCACGCTTTCGGAGCCAGTGTTGCTTGTTAGCTGTACGGCCAGCAGTGACTGCGTAAACGGAGTTGTGAGTTGCATTGGTGCGGCATATAATTCAGAAGACGCGGTGTCTACGATGTCTGTGCCATCTGTGCTACTTGCACTGCTCTTTGGCGGACTGAAAGTTGCGCTGAGAATTGGGACTCGTGTCTTGATAACCATGTTCAGTTGTGCGCCGCGGACATATACCTTCTCGGTTGTAGACTCGTTAATTTGACTCGTTGCTATCATAGTAGTACCTGCGGTGGAGGTTGAGGAAACAGTACCAGCGGTGATAGCAAACAGATAGTCATCTGCAGTATCACCATCACTACTACCGCTATCCTGATTTCTGATCAACTCAAGGAACGCATCCACATCGAGTTTGGCAGGTTCGGCATTAGAACTTGTCGATCCAAAGCAGATCGTATGAGACATGAACCAGAAGTGCAATGTCGCAGTACCTGAAACTGAAGGACCCCAAAGGTGTAAGTCAGCCCCAAATGTCAAGGGACCCAAGTTGATAGCAAGGAAACTACATCCTAGGTGAACCTCGACCGAGAACTTGAATCCGACGTTCAAGTCAAACCAGAACGGATGTAGTTGTACGAAAAAGTCTGCCCAGGCTGAGAACGACACTTTTAACCAGCCACAGTCGAATTCAGCGTCGAGACAAGCGCCGCCCATTAGACACGCCGGTGTAGCAGCAAAGTATGCTTGACCAAGAATACTTAGATCTGAATCGTAAGCCCATGATATTCCAACTCGAGGGGGAGCTGCGGGGTAGTATGCAGGAGGCTGGTACTTGGGATTGAAACCGCCAACTGACACCACAAAGTCGCCCTCATGTTGATTTGGAGAGATCCAGGTTGCATAAACCATACCGCCTGTTAGATGACAGTCTTTGCTGAGGACGTACGACAGAGGCGTCAGTTGTCCTTGGGCAAACATATATCCTTGAGCGGTATCGAGGGTCATGGTGGCTCCGATGTCAACCAGGATAAACGCATCCGCTTCAGATCCTGTGTTTGGAAAATATGTCGTAGCTTCTGCCGTGATGTTGATAATGCAGTCATCAGAGTCTGTCATCTCAACACTTAGTACAGCGTCAACATCCAAGACCTTGAAAGCCAGGACTGTCAAGCCTACAGCCAACCAGTAGGAGCCTTGTTCAGCGACGATGTAGGCAGGGCCGGACTTCGGTTGGATCAGAGAGTTGAGCTCGGTAACCAAATCGCTTTGCGGTGATAGATCGGCATGGTTGAGGGCAATGAACGGCCACTGTTGTATATCCGCTGCATCAGGCGGGACCAGCTCTGTATTGTATCCCAGGCCTGCAGAAAGCCCATTGATCTCAGCCCATCCCAGCTCTGCAATCAGTCCTTGGATATGAGCAAATGCAAACATATCGTTAAAAGACTTGCCCTCTTGGTACATGCCAACAGCCAAAACCCCCCACGTTTGAAAGCTTGCTTTGAGACCTCCAACGTACCGCGTGGCATCTTTTTCGACCTCCTTAACCCAAAGACCTTCGATGTCTAGACTTGGTAGCTTATCAAGGGAAAGGGCAAGACCACTCAAAGTTGGCGTGAATTGAAGTGATGAGAAATCGGAAAACGATTTGATACTTGACAGGTCAAGACTCAAGCCTAGATCAATGAGGGAGAAGCTGAGAGGCCCGATGCGCAAGGTTGCGGTAAAGACCAAGGCGACAGATGTGAAGTCACTGCCCATCTGCAGCGCTACTCCAGTGATTGATAGAGGCCCAGCCTGTTTGCTCATTGGAGCGACAGTCGAGGACGGCGTGGTACTGCCACTGGTAGGTGTTGAGCTGTCTTTTGTCGAAGAAGGTGCTGGAGAAGCTGATCTTGACGGCGCCTTCGATGAAGTTGGGGACGGCTTGGAACTCTTCGCCTTCTTCTCTTCTACATCTCCGACAACATGATCCAACAACAGGTCCTGCTTCCCCTGGACAGTAGCAGCAAGTTGCAAGTGGCATCCTGCAACTAAAGCAACCACGTCGCCAGGCTTGGTGCTACTAGTTTGGGGAGAGAATTGGTTGAAGAGAAGAGGAACAGTACTGGTGAAAGCGTTATCTGAGAGCAGTGTGGCCTCTCCGACTGATATGTCTCTGTTTGCCCAGAGGATGGCTACTTCATCCACAGGGGTAGCAATATGACCGACGACTGGGACGTCATCAACGCCGGGGATTTGCGGTAAAGCGAATCGAAGAATCCTGGCAGGGGGTATCTTGGTTGGCTTGCGGGGCAGAGAACCAGATTTGCTAGTGCTACCCCCTTCTTGGCTGCCGCTATCTGACTCGTCATCAGACCCCGATCCAGCGGTGCTAGCTGATGGCTTCGTGGGCTGAAGTTGTGCAAATGTCAGAGTCATATCTCCTATCTTCAAGTCCAGTGAGAAGATTACAGCGGTTCCCGTCCCAGCTGAATCATCAACGCTCTCGCATTGGAGATTGACACTAATATCGCTCAATGAAATACTAAGATTGTTGATGAAGTCTGGCAATGCCTCATCCTTTCCGAGGAGATCACATAGCAGATCACCCAAGGTGCATGTTGCTGATGAAGAAACAGAATTATACTCGCTAACGGAGGCATGAAATGTCCAAATACCGCCATTCTGATGTTTGTACTCGAGAGTCAGCAGTAATGGTCCCAGGAGAACCTCGGCTGACATGTCGAGCTGGCTGGGTTGGGTCTTTTCATATGTATAAGTCAGGTCGGCATCGACAATGGTCATCTCCGAAAAGACATCTGCAATAGCGCTACGAGAATCAGCCGCGAAGAGAGAATACATATTGGCGAACGACAAGTCATCTGCAGACGCTGTGACGTTCCAGGAACTGTCTGCGCTATTGTATGAGAGATCAACGCCAAGACTGGACCAATTCTTTTTGTCGAACGTATCCCCTGGTCCTCGAAGAGATACGGCTCCTGACAAAGCCAGGGATATGTCTCGAGTCGTTGGAGTTGAGCTGATGCCCAGATATATGTCTAGAAGATTGAAGGATATGGGGGGGACATCACTCTCGTTTGTTCCAGTCTGTGTTTCATTACAAACGACACCAGCAGTCAAAGTGAAATTTGTGGATGTAGTGGATTTTTCAAGCGTGATCTTGGCCTCTGTGATCTCATCCGGGATGCCATTAGGGTAGTTTGATGCATCAATATCCAACAACGCTGAGATTGATATGGACGAGTTGCTGGGGGGGAAAGCATCCAACATGGGCTTGTCCACCCACTCTACCGTAGGATCCAGTTGAAATGGTAGTGAATTTGGATTGCTCAAAGGAAGACTTCCCGACAAGGCGTAAGAGCCAGGAGTCCACTCAAATTCGAACAGTATGGGAAGAGTGCTGACAGACGTAGCAGTGTCGGTAGGGCTATCGGAAACAGTCTGTATTGCTGCAGGTCCTGTCACAGATGACCTTTTGGATGCTACGGCACTTCCGGCTTTCGCAGGGGCTTCAATGTTGAGATCGACTTGGAAGTCCACGCAGCACTTCGCTAATGATAGTCCTCCACTGGTTGCTGACTTGACAGTGAACCGGATCGCCACTATCTCGAAGTATTTTGCGAACTCGTTCAAGATTCCTTCCACCGCCGTTACTATGTCTGAGCTCGTCGGATTGTTATCATCAGAGGACGTTAGAGCCGATGGATCCACGATACCCTCTATCCACTTGAAAACGGTAGCAATATCGAGGCTGGCGGTACGGATTTGTATTTCCATAGAGTGGTTGGAGAAGACGATGGACGAAGGGAACGGTGTCGATGTTCCATTGATGGTGAAAGAAATGGTTAAATCGATACCAATGACACTCTGTTTGATCATCATAGACTGATCGGGCAGGATTGCCATTATAGGTGTTTGGTTATCAGTGCTGCCCCAGAGAATGACATCCGATATCAAGAAACCGGCTTTGGGAAGTAGTTTATCCAACTCGGCTTGGATTGTCGACATTGAAGCGAGGACCATCTCAAGACGGAAGTACATCTTGAATTTGGCCCCTGGAATCATCCAAACTCCTGATCGTGAAGGCCGAGCCGACGTTGAAGGGCTGAACGTGAGTTCCTGCTGGCTTAGGAATGCTCCCACGAAGGCATTTGTGGAGAATCCAAATAGAGATAAGAAGGCCTTTAGATCGCTAGTACCCGTCGTACTCGTTTCATCAACGGCAAATATAAAACCACCAGCTGGCCCCAGGTTACCGCAATAGCCTGAGCCTGTTGCCGGGTACTGCGTCGAACCACTAAATTGATCCTGGTACGCAGCGATGCTGGTGTTGAAGAGCAGAGAAAAGGCGCTGGTGTTGGACGAAGACGAAGCAATTGACGCCGTTATCGCGAGCAGGTCTATGGAAGTGACTTTGCGTGTTGTTGCGTCAAACTCACCGCTGAAATCAGCTGTCGCCGTGAACCCAAAGCTAGTTTGCAGCCAGGAGCAAAGTTGGCCTGGTGCACTGCTGAGTGCCACGCTCGTCAATGATCCATCAGTAGCTTTGGCGATAGCTAAATCCGCTCCAAGGAACGAATAGAACCATTTTTGAGCCGTTGACAAAGTCGGCGTAAGCGGCGCCACTGCCAAGAAAGTGGCAAACTCCATGCCTTGGTCTTCCTCTTTTATGCCTCGGTCTTCCTCTTTTGTGCCATCGTCTTCCTTATCTATGCCATCTTTTTCCTCATCTATGCCATCCCATCCAGGGATAACTCCAATTTCCAAGTTTACCATGTCCTCGTCGCCTCTTGGAATCTTTATGTCTGGGAAGACTCCCTGACTCGTCGCAACAATTCTTAAGCATCCCCCTGACCGGCCCCAGCCTACTGTATCCCAGACACTGCGAAGGCTCTGAATAATCAAGGGAGCAAAGTCATTCCAAAGTCTGGCTTCTACTCTTGCTGTCGAGGTGACACCATACTCTGTCTCTAACACTTGGAGTGACCGGAACGGACAATTATACATGAGAGTATTGTTTCCGTATTCTTTTTTAAACCTCTCCTCGAGAAGCTGGAGACGGGGTTCTTTGAAGGGAGTGTGCACACACCAGAAATACTTGACATATTTTAGTAACACAGGATTGGAGAACCAACGTTGAAGAAAGTCATCCTTGCCGTTTGATAACTTTAAGATATCCCGGCGGAGAATTTGTGCCGAATCATCAAAGCTCAACAGATAGAGAAGATTGAAACCAGATACGTCAGATTGCCGTGGTGTTCCATCGAGCCAATATGGGTCTCTAGAAGCCAGAATGCGCGGCCCTCCATGCCCCTGGGCGTTCAGCTGGGTTGCATATGCCATGACGAAGGCCAGCAGGGAGGCAGTCGGATGGCCATTGACGGAACCTGCAGAAACATACATGTACTGTACTTGGAAGTTCGCAATCTCTGTCGGAGTCGATGTGACAGCGCCGTGGTGGCTGAGCTTTGCTATATCAATCGGGGTATATGTAGTCTTTCCCATAGAAAGCCACCCGAAAAGAGCTTCTTCCTGATTCTTTGTACAGTCGCCGGCTGAATAGAGGGATATCCGTCGTTTGTTGTTGCTATCCTGCGGCCAAACCGCAATGAGAACAATGGACGAGTCGTTGAGACTAAGTTTAGGAGGGAGCGGCGGATGGCGCTGCACGAGTGCCCCGTTGCCCAAGATGAAGGAATCAACACCAATACACAAAAGAATAGGAGTACTTTCCGTCACAAGAAGGCATTTTTTTGATGTATAAACATCACTGAGCGAAGCTGTCGTGGCAGGTTCAACTTGCTCTGATCCTGAAAAAAGGTCATAACCAAGGCACTGGACACCCAACTTCACACAGCAGATGAATATAGGCTTCGGATCAGCCTGTCCATAGAGCGCGTAGTTGTCCTTGCTAACTTCTCGAAGCTTGAACTTAAGACTCTTGAGTTTCCAAGCACTTGCCAAAGAAGGCATGTACAAGACTACATCGAGGTTACAGAAGTCTTGCAATAAACCTTCTTTAAGGAGCTCCATAATGCCGCCATAGTGGTCACTGTCCCAGTGCGTGATGACAATGGCGGTCAGCCGAAACTTGGGATACTCGAATTTGACCCTGTTGAGATAGGTCAACACGTCGTAGCTGACCGACGCTTGTCCACCATCAACTAGAACGCCTGCTTTAAAGGTGGTCACTCCGTTATTTTCAGAAGCGAGGACGTGAATTGCTGAGTCGCCGTTTTTCACGTTTATAAAGTAAGAGTCGATTTTGTATCCGGCCATTTTGGGTGTTCTGAGGTATTGAACTACCTAATCACGGTTGCGCAATTCTCTGTAAGATATGCTGAGGACAGAGCAATTATTGGGGCATTTGGGGTTGGCCTTTCGGCAGTCATACTGCTGCAAGGCCATTTTGGGACAAGACTTGTTGGAATGAGGGCTGAAACTCTGCCACAATATCGCCGTATCGCGACGAATGGGGAGGGACGATCAATGCCACGCAAGCGCCTGGCTGATCTGGCGGTGGTCTGGGCCCGTCTATTGATGCAGGCAGACAATAGTGGCCAGAACTACTGTCAATAGCGGATTAACACAGTATCAATACTAGAGACATAGCACATTGTAAAGTCAATCACATTCTGGCTGTGCAGAGTGTCTGGTACTGGCTGGAGGGCGATGAGATAAGATTTGATCGACATGATTGAAGTGGCCTACCCTACGCGCTCTGCTTCTGCTGCACCACAATAAACCCGTCCACCACTTCACTCTTCCCCGCAGCATCAACATCTAACAATGCGCTTAAACTTTTAATGGCTACTTGCTGCCCGGTATTGGCTTGCCTGTTGTTTGACCACCACCACGCAGCCTCACCAGCAGGCACCATGCTCGCAAGCGGCATTTGAACAAATCCCTCCTCTGTACCACTCACAAACCCTGGTACTTGGGGAACCAATACCGGTCCACAAGCAAAAAATGCTTCCATGTTACCCAATGCTTCTGTGACTGCCCATCCAGGAAGTGAGACTGGCTGGACGGGAAATAGGTCGCCCGAGTAAACATGCAATGGTAGGATAGGATCAACTACGCAGCTGACCCGCACTCGTTGCTGGGCATGGGCAGCCTGAATATTTTTCTGATCTCCGGGGATAAAGTATGGCTTGAGAGGTATCGCTGTCTGAGCAGTTTGCGAATCATCAGAGCTAGAATCAGCGCCTGACTCGGAAACTGTACTGCTAAAGGTCGCAATAGACCCGCTAGATGCAAACGTCGCAACCAGGCCGTCAAATGCAGCAAGGGAATTCCCCAGCGCGACTTGGAACGTGTAATCCGTCACTGGAGGTTCTTGCTCGGCTGTTGGCTCTGTCAAGAGCGATGTATCTGTGAGGGCAGGCGTTGACAGCTCAATTGAGACGCCAACATCGGCAAGACAAAAAGGGCGACCAAAAGCGGCGGGAAGGAGATTTGCAAAGTCTGATGCTGTTGAAAGCAGTGAATCAGTCGCGTCTGCCATCATTGTGTAGATGGATTGTGCGAGATCTTGATCGCTAGAAAGGGCTTGAACGAGATCTGCAAGTCGTCCTTGAGGGTCGTTCTGTGCAAGGCCAGCTGGCATGCTAAACGTCGACCCTTGAATGCCGATTTCAGTGACGAACCCGCCGGTACCATCGAATATCTGTATGGACTCGTCAATGTAGTTAGGCACAAGCCAACCCCAGACGGGATTGTCCCATTCGGTGGCAACTGTAGGAGTGGCAGCTCCTGGAACCATATAGCCAACATTCAGGCGTGATGGCTGATTGATCCCGGGTGGGAGTTGGAAATATGGACAACCTGTCCCCTTGGTATCAACGGTTACTACAGTGTTTGCCGATCCATCTGTCGTCACGTCGCAAGTAAGCATTGGCGATAAGCAAGGGTACAGCTCGTTTGGCCAAGGATTTGCAGTTGTATAATCTGACGGTCCGCCCTCCGGTTTGACAGCAACAACCACTTGACCGAATTTATCGACTAATGTGAGGCGTGTGAAACGGGCTTGGCCATGTACAGCTGGTTTGAAGGGACTAAAGGAGCTGGTGTACGTAGGGTCCAGGTTGGTTCCGCTTCCATAGGGCGCCATTCCGCAAAGAACATTCAGTTCATTCAAGTCATCAGCTTTAATTCCCATGGTAGCGAGGATTGCCGTGTCTGAACTGTCTGGTGCAGGGTAGTGCCCTCGTCGCAGTGTGAGTAAATGGTCGATAAAACCGCCAAGTGGAGTTGATAGATACTTCAACTGTCCGGCTGCTTGAAGAATAGTAGCACGATCCGTGTCATTGACAGATCCTGGTGGTTGCAGGTCCAAAAACTGGCGCACACTTGCTTGTAGCGTAAGACCTGCTTGAGGAACAACAGCTGTTCGTCCACTCATGCGGCGATGATCAGCGCTTGCGGTTGGATCGTTGACCAAGACATTGCTCTGCTTGATCTCCCATTGCCAAGTACCCGTTGCCGTATTAGGCACGAACTCCCAATTGTCGAACGGGATATGATAGTACTCTACTTCCCATTCAATAAACAGCGGGAACCAGCCTTGCTTTTTATCGGCGTCTTCGAGGGAGGCATAGGCAGAAGGGGTCCATAGCTTCTTGGAGGCATCCGGCTGAAGTAAATCATTGAGCAGCCGTGAGGCTGTATCCGCTAGGAAACTTGGAAACTTGAGATTTCCCAAATCGGTCAAGGTGTTTCCCACTATATCGGGACTGGTATCACTTGAGAGATCCGGAATGTCACTAGCCAGTCGCCCGACGACTTCCTCATGAAAGTTATCTGGCCAGCCATTTGACGTACCAGCAAAAAGTACAGTGGGATCCTGTCGTCGACCAAACCCGCTTGCCTTGACCTGCACGAGAGTCTTGCTGTTGAGGCTTTTCTCAATCGCGGCTGTTGAAGTAGCCAATAGTTTTGTTAGAGTGGTAATGGTCGTGTTCAAGACGGTGAGCCTGGCAACGGCCGTTGCAGCGGCAGTTTGCACAATGGTGCGGTTCTGAGCATACATAGAAGCAGGCAGTAACTTCAGAGTCACAGCGTTCCACCAAGCACCGTATAATTGACGTAGAACCTGATCTTTCTCGCGATGACAAGTATCGATGGCCATTTGCTGCTCATTCAGAGCTTGCAAGGATGGAAGAAGTCCGTTGATAGCTGTTGAGTCACCACTTTTCAGTCCATCTTGCCGAGACTTGTTGGGAAGTTTCCATGCTGATCCGCCAGATGTCACCGTACTCCATCCAGATGAGGCCAGGTCAACGGCTTTGTGTACCTGGTCGACGTTATCCCCACCGCCGTTGTAGCCAGAGGTTGTAATTGCTGATAACTGGTTTATGAATTGCATGACTGTTGAGTCTAGATTCGTTCCCTGCGCATTCAAAAGTCCAGCCAGTGCGTCCAGCCCATCTAGACCGACCGAGACAGGCTGACTGGTCGTCATGCTTGCTTGAAGATCCAAAGAAGGAGTAGTCAGGTTATACTGATCACCTCCCCACTCGACGTTTCTCAAAACACCATGGCACACAGTCCGTCCCGTATCTGGACCTACCGTCTCACCGAGGAATTTGATATCCGCAGTTGGCAACGTCACTCCAAGGGCGTTTAAAATATCTACGTTGGTGGGAGCGCTGCCGGTTGAAAGGGGAGTACTAAGGACCAGAGGGTCCAAATCCTCGTCTGAATGATAGCCAATCACCATATAAGAAAGGGTTTGGGACGTTGCTCCACCACTGCCTTGGGTTAGATCTTCCAAGCTGTCCCAGACAGAAAAGACGTTAATGTTGGTAGGTTGCTGATCCAGAAAGAATTCATCACCCGGTTGTACCAACGTCAACGGCTGCGTTCTGTAAGTGTACTGAGTCTGGTCCTTGGTATAAGAGCTTAGGTTTGCATAGGAACCAAGAAAGCTGCGATCTTGGGTGAGTGGCTGAGCGGGATCAATCGTCGGAGACGCAAGTGACGCAACATCATAGGGCGTAGTGAACACGCTGTCGGTGGCCTGTCGAACGCAATCGCTTTCAACAATGAGTGTTTGAGCCGGGTCTTGACCATTTGTTCTAATGATAACCCAGCGATTTGGTACAGGTCGAAACTGCGTAAGTGTAAGCCATTGTGTAGACATTGTTAGAATTCTGTCACTTACTTGAAAGGCTGGGTCCCCTGAACTGGTGCTCTGGGGAGGATTTCCTTTGTAACCCTTTCTGATTCTCTCGTCCGCATCGAGAGAATTATTCTCAGATGGGGTAATGCCAGCTCGGAAAGCTTGCGGCATGCACCAAGAGAGATATATACCCTGCCGCGTAGTTATGGGCACTCCTCCAAGTGCGGAACTCCCGCCAGCCGACGTCCGTACATCAACGAAACGAGTGTTTACGCGGGAGTCAAATCTTGCTTGATTCGACGTATCGAGGTGGTCGATTAGGTCATACGCAATGGGCGACCTTTGTGCGTTCAGACGCTCCAGATCAAGCTGAGCCAACGGTGCGAGCGAGATGTTGGACTCATCGAAAGCACTGACCGAAAAGGCCTGGATGGCCATAGGGATCACAACAACATCAGCCATTGTGCTCAGTTTATCATGGAATTAGCGATGCTTGACTTGCAAGATAGAGAACTTCGACCCAAGCTGATCGGTTGTTAGTGTCACTTCACAAGAAATCCACGTCCCCATAATTCTATGCCAAATGCAGTACGTGAGACTCGCACACCGCACAGTTGTGCGTACTGTGATTTGGCTGCAGATGTCTCAAAACTATTGATATGTGACCCGCTGACGCTGGCGAATTAAAGGTCATGGGGAACGAGAGATAAGAATAAGCGCAATGAGCGGAATTGAGTCTAGACTGAAACTGTGTACAGTGTGGACAATCTCTGTCTATACAAGTTTGAATGGCTTAGTTTGATCCTTGCACTGCATGTATGGACCAGTCTCGGCCCATCTAGCCGTCCACATTGCAGCCAAAGCCAGATTGAAGAGGATGATTCATAGAACTACAATTTTTTCAAATGCTCTCGCCTTTCACCTGATACCAAGTTAACTATCGCTAAGGGCATTATACTATCACAATGGAGCCGGTAACTCTTCAACCAGATCAAGTCCAGCTCTGGGCCTCCCATCTACCCAACCTACAGGTTGGCGACTACACATTCACAGCAACACAAACAATCCAGCCCACGTCAGACTTAACTGATATCAGAAAACTGTCTACGCTGACGCAGAGCCTTTCTGTGCCAGGGCCCAAGTTCAAACTTCTCCATTCATCAGACGTGCACAGCGTTTATCCAGTCGCCGGGAGTAATGAAACGGGTGCCATATTAGCTCATGTGACACTCAAACACTCGACACTGGCATGGGAGCGCCAAGTCGTGTTTGATGGAGATTATAAGCCTGACAATAGCAATAACGTCCCGTGGCTTGCAGTTCTGTCCTTCACTGAAGATGAACTCATCCTAAGCGCAACTGCTGCGACTACCCTTGGCTTCCCCTCTGGATCTGTGCCATCAAGATATGGTACTATTGCTACCACGCCAGGCCAGCTCAAATTACTCGACGCCAGTATCGCTTCACCTCTTTGGTCTCCCAACTTTGAGAATGACTACAAGGACACTGATCCTCTGGATGCACTGTGTATCCAGCCTTCATTGTTCCAAGAGCTCTTTCAATCAGTTACCGGGGGAAAGGCGTACAATGATATCGTGCCATACCAATACATGGCACACGTGCGTCATTCGCAGAGCAGTAGCGATATAATTAGTATCGTCATTAGCCCTCGCAGTGGCCCAACTGGGCTTATCGAGCCGGCCCGAATGATCTCACATCTCGTATCACTAGAGGGTGTACCTCAGCTTGACGTCTCGACCAGTGCTACTTCTGTGGCTTTGGTATCACTCTATAGTTGGGATTGGATGTGCACACCGCCAGCTCCTACTACTCCGAAGCACATTCTCAAGGCACTTGGGAAGACCGTTCAGCCTCTCCGTGTACCGCACGCAACATTGGCTTCGGTTGGGACTTCTACCGCCGCTGCTTCGTGGCTGTATAGCAGGCTTGAAGCCGGGTATACGATTAAGCCATATACAGATCCAAGCGGCAACAAGACGAGTTGCATACTTCGTGGACCGTTGATACCAGTCCCTGAAACCGTGGATTCGTCATTTAGTGGTTGCTGTTCAGACAACGGTAAAGACCTTGTGCGGTTTGACTCTAAGACCGGCTTGGCTGATCTCACCATGGCATCAGCTTGGACAATCGGTCGATCACTTGCTCTAGGAGACAAGTCATTCTTGGCCAGCTTGATGCGTCTTCGGGGAAAGATTCGTGCCGAAACTGTCCGTCAAGCAAAGGCAGCTTCCCGTGACGCTGGCAATGCCAACACCTGGACGAACCAAAGCACACTCAAGAATCTGGCTAATACTCTGAGTGAAATTGCTAAAGCACACTCGGCCACAAATTACAACAGCGTCACAGGCCCTATTCGCTGGACAAACCAACAGGCCAGTTCGCAGATAAAACAGCAGCAACAAATCGTGAGCTTTGCTAAGCTCGATCCTGCGACATATCTCGAGAAACTCGGGCCAGTGGTAACTGCGTTCTTCGCGACCACAACGATGGATACAGATGCCTCTGCAGTGCAGTCTTGGGTACTAGGGAAACTCCTTCTCGAAGGGATTCCTCCGTCGTATCTGATCATGACGCCAGATGAGTTTCCTCAAGAGAGTATTCGGATATTCAGTATTGACTCGACGTGGGTCAGCCTTTTGGTTGACGGGGCACTTAGTCTTGCCAACCATCATTCTAAAGATGGAGATGACGATGTGATTCGCAAGTACATCAAGAACGCGATCAATAACTACCCGGCTCAACCACTTCCTGATGAACAGCCACTACAACAGCCACCGCGCTGGGGACTCTTAATCCGCAGCAACCTCGTGGCCTCATTTCCAGACCTGAAGGTTGAAGGGTTAAGCACGTCATATTATGATCCGAGTGCCAGCAAATCCTTTTTGCAGAGGAAGTTAGCCCCGGACATTATCCTATGTCTTTCTGACTTCAGACCTGGCGACCCAGACTTTACTACTCTGCGAATTTCTCTCCCAATTCATCAACAGACATATCAACTAGGCGAAACATTCACGTCGTCCCTTCTGAAGGGTGACTTCAAGCTACCGCCCACCTCAGCTGACCCATCCACGTATGGAAAAGACGGGACGTATCAGTGGACGCCAACGCAACCAAACCTGCCTTACAATTGGACGTCCAGGATGCTGGTAGATCCGTTATTATACGCACAACAGATCTATGAATCATCCAAAGAAACTCCGTCGAGCACAATTGATTCAACTACCCTGGCGCTGTTCTTAGGAAGGCCAACGCCTAGCTTGATGCTGGAAGTGGGCAAAATGTCCAAACCCCTTCCCGACACGCCTTCACAATACCTCCCGGTGACCTTACCAAGTACTTCTACGAAATCTACACCTGCACACTCCTCAGTCGGGTCGGTGACATCAAAAAAGTCCGTTGCAGTGTCAAAAAAGAGTTCAAGCCTAAAGGCGCTATCTCCAACACCATCGTCAAAAGCCTCATCTTCAACAACCGACACTGACATCGCCGTGGTTCTTCTCAAATGCGATGAAGCATACAGTTACAATTGCCCTGCAACTACCAATATCACCGATATTTTCACTCCTCAGAACGACCGCGAGCTCACGACCCTTAACGGCAATGGCCTGACGGGCTTGGCAAAGAACGACATTGTCTTCACGCTTTCTGACGAAGAACCACTCAGTACACAGAGCCCCGACTTGATTGATAATATGGACTGCATTAGGGTCGTTATACCTGTAACTGGGGCGTGGTTTCCATCGAGTGGCACTGTCACTATTCCAGCAGTTCTGGAAGCCGACGGTTCGACAACAAAAGCCACCATTGATGTCTCGAAACCCACGTTGCTTTCTATTCCCGGATCATTGCACTCACCAGTTCTTCCACGTGTCCATTCTCTCGATCAATCGCAACAATGGACTTTCCGTCGATATCTTGCACTCTCTCGCATGTACAGAACGCATGGCGTGACAGACGGTAGTCAAATCTCAGTATCAAAAGACAAACCTGTGCGCTTAGTTCTTGTAGTCGAAGGCAAACCAAGGTTCAATTTGAGTGGTTATCAATTTGATGCAAGTTTTGTGCTTGAGGATGCGGTTCTATTGCAAACACCGATAACGAACTTCTATGAAACGCCTCATGTAGGCGTCAATGTTATGTTCAAAGCAAAGGATACAGCTGTCCAAGAGTTATTGGTTACTGTCGCAAACGCTGACAACGCTGACAGTGAAGGTTCTGCTTAAGTTTAGTGAAGATAATTTAATACAATATACTCATTCCTAAGATTCAAAACTCTTAAACGGACAGGTTGTCAAATTGTGACTTTCCAACCCCCTGATAGTTGTGGCCATAGAATCCATTCCCTTGCCCTCCTGTGGCTGCGGACCAATTGTCGTCAAGTCATATCCTTGAGGCTTGAATTTACCCGACACTGATTCTGGGAGCTTTCCTCCTAGCACCCGAATGATTTGCGCACTGGGACCATGGGTGGTCCACCAGCTAGGTTTGACATACCAAGGCTCCGCGCTGAAATGCGTAAGGTTATAGAGCCCAGTATCTGGATTTGGTGACTCGGCAATCGCTTTGGAAGCGAGAAAGGCTGGTCTTGGTAGGCTGAAGTGACGCAGAGCTAAGCGCCGCAGCGTCTTGGAGCCTGACAGAGCTAAAGTGAGGACAAGACCGGTAGATTCAATCCTAGTGATGAAACGTATATGTCAGTCACACTTCAAGAAATTACACATTTTAACTCACCCGAGACTCTCCCTCATGACGTCGCCGAGCTCAAACCCAATAATCTTCCTCAGCAGTGTTGTCAATTTTGGAGTGAGCCTTGAGAATAGCCCATCGACATACACTCGCACATATCTGTCATTTGCCTCAGTTGGGAGTGCCACATTCGCTTCGTAACGCAGTGTCCAATCACGCAACTCAGTGGCGAAGTGTATCCCATCCTTCCAACCCGTTGAGCTCGAGGGAAGAGGTTTGAAAGGGATCTCCATGTCCTGGCCAAGGGCCATGTGAACTACCCCAACCGCACACTTCTCGACGTCTGATAGAGGCCGCCACTCTTCACTTTCGAAGATGCGGTATATTTCGACAACGCTCGATCCTAGTGTATGTAGTAGATCGTCATCTAGGATCTTACCAGCCTGACGGTAACGGGAGTGCAGATAGTTCATGCGAGCGACAGCCGTTTGGTATCGCGATGATAATCGGCTGTTGTGCTGTACTTCTCGGATCAGAATCTCAGTATCGACAGCACGCTTCCCGCCGTTTCTTGCGTTGTTCTGTCCCGTGACAGCAAAGAGTTTGGACATTGTCGGGATACCGCCAGCCTAGAAGATGCGATCAGCCCTTGGCCAATACTTGTATAGAGTTCAATTATGTAGGCAGAACGTTCAACATACTTTGAGGAGGGAGATAGTTCGAGCTTTCATAAAAGCGTAAGGAAATTCGAGCTCCTGCAGCTGCATCATAATACTGTGCGCCTCGGGAATAGTCATGGATGACAGCGGCCTGTCCTTCCCCAAAACAGTCAAGATGCGGTCTCTACGGCGGAATCGTAGGTATCTGGCTACCGCTAAATATGTAGCAAGAAGGAGTAGATACATCCACATACTGATAAATGATCTGCAGTATGGAACGGGGTACAGAGAAAACACAGGTGTCTTGATTAAGGAAGGTAAGAAACAGATGGAAAAAAAGGGGAGATTCGAGTATACATGTTCAGTTCATAGTCGATGTCCACGTATTATAAATACTTTTATGCTGTATGTAAAATAGTAGAATGAGATCGGGAGAAACGGGGTCTTGGCCCGATCTCGCAAGCTAAACTGAAAATGTGCTTACGTTCTCAAGAGTTACAGACACATAGCTCTAGACTAACATTCTTATCTTGTTCACTCCCCAGCCTGGGTCTAAGTTGAACACCTTTAATAATTATTAAAGGGGATTGCTTCTTCTTGTAGCTCATGTTACAGAGCTGTAAAATGCTAAGACTGTTTGATCTTGAGCTGGTGGAGCTCTCTAAATAAGATATTATATTCAACCCATGCTTACATCATTTTGCGCAGTACGCAACCGAAGACCCCCGTTCCCAACATGGCCAGACGGGATTGCCAACCCTATGTATTTAGTCTGTTGAGTAAGGGATTTCCCGGTGATCCGCCGGATCCGGTGA
>JAAOAW010000353.1:0-15076 GCA_013186925.1 Fusarium succisae
CTGGCGGGTGATTTGGCGGGAGCGATTCAGCCACATATACGGCGCATCGCCACTTCCACCGAGCGCACCGCCACTTCCCGCCAACATCGAAAAACAACAAACCCGGCCATTGCGACAGCGCAAAACACAAAAAAGTGAAATCGACTGTTGGAGTGAGTGCAAGCAAGAGCAACGCATATCCTCTTCATCCGTTGCTCTTGCTTGCACTCACTCCAACAGTCGATTTCACTTTTTTACGCAGCTGGAGACGCTGTTTTTGGGGAAACAGTGATCGCGACGTGGTTCTCGCGGTCAAGAGCGTTACAGCGCGGTAGCGGGCGTCGCAGTGGGTGGATGGGGAGGTGCAGTGGGAGCGGGTGCACTCGCACCCGCTGTAGTCCACTGTAGCGCGCTGAGAAGCCGCTACCGTGGCTCACCACCAAAAAAATCGTGGTGCGTTCAAAGTGCGGTGGTGAAATATTGCTGAGGATTGCTGGGGATTTCTGGGTGGATTTCACTTACACAAGCAGGCCTTGTAATGGGCCTCGACAATGTCACGCTGAACAACCTTGCCAGTGCCAACACCACAGTAGTACTCTCCTTGACTTTACATGAATTAGTTGTGCGCGTGTTCTGACAAAGCAAGAGACTTACGGAGCAGGGAAACCACCAGCGGGCCAGCCATAAGGTCGGTCATCACTGCCGAGCAGGGTATACTCTTGCTCCAAACCGAACCAAGGCTCGTCATCGGCATATTGGTCCATCACCTTCACGCAGTCGTGACGGAAGTTGAACTTGTTGGGTGTGCCATCAGCATTCCAGCACTCAGCAAGAACGATGATGTTGGGAGAGCCGCGGAAGGGATCGGGGTACACGGCGCAGGGGCGGAGGTAAACATCGGAGTTCTCGCCAGGTGCCTGGTTGGTAGAAGAACCATCAAAGTTCCAGACCGGGAGGTCCTCGGGTGTGTAATCCTTCTCGGGCAGAGTCTGCGACTTGTGAGCTCGTGTTCATATTCCCGATCGGGTAATTTCGCGGCCCCGGAATCGGTTGTGTGGGTCGCCGTATTTCGACTTACTCGGGACTTGGATCGGGTGCCACCGTCGGCATCAACCCAGACGTACTCAGCCATGATCATGCCCTTCTGATCGAGCTTGAGAAACTTCTGGAGAGTCTCCGTTCTTGAGGTGATGGGAGCAGCCTGCGACGCACATTGTTAGTTGGCTCTGCAGCAGCTGGGTTTGGTGATAGAGACGAACCATTGTGAATGTGGTTTGTGGTTGTGAGATGGAGCAAATTTCAAATCAAGATGCGAAAAGAGATACAGATGTATCAGACAATTATACGGTTATGTGTAGGATGACCGAAAAATAAATTCTTGGGAGGTCGGGGCGTCGCGGGTTTTATGTTACGGATTCTAAACAAAGGTTGACGCTCTCGCCCGCCAAAAGATAAGACTCCTGTACCGGATGCAGGGGCGTGCCCACTACGTAACGGCTTCTTGGCCGCCGGTCAATCCAACACCACCAGCCCAACCCGGAGCCATATCCTGGCAAGTCTTTCACACCCGCCACTTTGCCGATACGCACTTGTCTATGACTACTTCTCTCACTCCACTGCCTCAATCCGTTCTTGACACTTTCAAAGACAATGTTACGGGGGCGGCTATGTTCCCAAAACGCCCTCGGGCCTGAGCCCGGTCCCAGCTTCTGTTGCTATATTCAGACTCTGGTTATCGTTGCCCTGCCACGCTTTCCCGCCTACAAACTTTGATCCCGTCATTCTCACTGCGTTTCAACTTCCAACTGGTCCATGGTGCTTTCCATGCCAATGTTACATCTCTGGTGAGTCTTCAAGCACAACCTCGGTACTACGGTATATGCCATCGTAACTGCACATCGGAGGCACCGCGATGACATCAAATACTGGAAAAAGGGAAAAAGAGCGGCAAGACGATGCCCTCACGGGGGAGGGGCGTGTCTGATGTTAAACCCACGTCCGCCTGTCCACTCTATGTAGAGTCCATAATTACCTCAGACCATTGCTAATCCTGGAAACATGGCACGCCCAGACGCCGCCAACCATCCATCACTGTCGCTTCGCCCGCAATGCTCACGCTTCAAACTTTTTTTTCACTGCAACACAGCTGCAGAAACGCGGGCTGAATCCCCATGTCACGAAATGCATCTGACTTCTGTAATAATTTGTGAGACTTTCGTGTAATAAACCTACTTCCTCTGCCGTGTGCAACGAGTACGTACTGCCTCGGCCACGTTCGGCTGCTCCAGCTTTCGCCACCCACTCACCTATGGCGGTGCTCGTGCTAGTGCAGCCACCGGCCCGGCTCAATTAACCACCAGCTCCCTACGCACTTCCCTGCCATTTTCGACCCTCACGTCAGGCACCAAGGCCACAACTCACCCCACAATCCAATTATCCTCCACTTCCCCTGCTTCCTCCGGCTTTACGCTACACATTCAGAACCGCTTTGAACCGACCGCACATCATACTCCATACTTTCTTCTTCAGACTCCACATCATGATCAATTCATTCCCGCCTGCCGCCCAGGCGGAAGGTCCTATTCACGATGGGGGAGAAGGCGGCTTGTTACAGCTTTGATTGCAGCCCTGGCCGCCACGCTCGTCTGCGCCGTGACTCCAGATAAGTGAGTACCCATCTCCACCCTATCATCTTTAGTGCTCCTAACCAGATAAAAAGATTCAGTTGGCTTCGGTTTTACCCAGGCCCTTGACTTTGAGCTTACCACTTATGGTTGTCTATCATTGGCTGACACAAACCTACCCACCTGTGACACAAGCAACACATTGCTCCCATATCAGCCTCAAACTTTGACTCTCAAAAAGAAAAGATGAATAAACCACCATCACTCTTTACAAAACTCCCAGCTACACAGTGCCTTGATAGTATTATAATTCATTCTTTGTCATTCCTGCCGGGCATTGGCTACAGTTGCCAACTTTCAACGGTATCCTGCCCCCACACAACCTTCAAATGGCAGATGCCAGGAACCAGAGGGACATCTCTGATATCTTGCAGGTCCAGATTGTTCCCGACTGCTTCATTGGACGTCCAATGACACATCCGAGCCTCTCCGAAAACGGTTCGTCCTGGGGCCGTCCTGTGCACTCATCGTCAACACCGAACCTAAACTCCCCCAACATCTTCCATTTAGGTAACACCTTTCACGAGTGGCTGCATTTCCACTTTACCCCTCCACCCCGCGCGACCAGACACCGACTCTCATTCATCCCATTACTCATTCAGATTACCCCACGACCATTCACCAGACCACATCCTGAGATAACAACATTGTGCGTCCAGCCCAAACGCCCAATCACGACATGTCGATAAGCGGCATATCCTCAGAGCCCACTTCTCATGCACACCACGGATAAGATTGTTGATAAGCTATTTATTCATCCTTTCAACACAGCCAATCACGGTATTCGCGTTTGTCCTCCTCGGATACTGGCGTGGAACTCTCCCTGACACAGGGTCCTATGAACCACATTCTGGGGAAGTCAGCCACCCCGGGATATCGGAGATCTCTCTGAGAATCAGGTCCCAGCACGGCCCTCTACGCCGGCACGGCACACCTCACACGTTTGACCTTCCGCGGTCCCTGCCCGTGTCCGATGTCTGCGCCGAAACACCTCCGGCTCCCAGCCTGCCGCCCCAATAAGGTTACGGGCTCAATCAATCGATTCACGAAAATGTCTTCATTGAATTCCAGCCCAGTGACAATTGCTATGCGAAAATAATACGGTGTTTTTAGACATCGAAAGTATGGGGACCTCAGTGTGTATTGACCCGTCATCCAATCATCCCGACAGCATAATTGTTCTCATATCGAAAAATCGCATCTCCCGTATGAAGATGGTCCGTGGTATCATACACGGCCTTTTCACCATGTCTCAGGGCTTGCTCTTCGGAACCACTCGAACAATTGAAATGTCCAGGACCCTTGTGGGATGAACATGAGACCAAGACGGCTTGTTCTTACCTCTATTGTAATACCAGGACGACATTTCCTGGAGTTGCGGCGTTCTCCAGTACTCCAATTGAATATTTCCATACTACCAAATGCACTGGCATGGAACCGACGGGCTGGGCCGCTCAATTACGAATGGTTCAAGCCTCACAGGTACGTTTTTATCTAGCAAATAGCAATTCCATATCTGACTTCTACAAGCCTCCAGCATATCAACATCATCTCCGCATCAGCAGCTGATATGCATCCTAATCCATCCCTGGTGATCCACTGAGGCGAGAGAGCGAGGATTCATCCCAACTTTCACAATTGGTCCAGGCCGCGTGCGGCACTTCTCTGCCATCCAGGCATTTAGTCTCGGCCATGAATTATACAACCCCCCTGGTGCTGACAGCTTGCTGTCGTCCTAGGCAAGGCAGACTCCGCCGAGCCTGAACCCAATGTCCCCGGCACGTGCCCCAGAAAGGATATTTTCTTACATATCCATACACGGAAATTTCATGACTACACTCCAAAGTGCCGCCTCCGGCTTGTCGTTGGCAACCCCGCCGGGTGCCTGATCAAGCCAATGGCAGCCCAGTCTGTCCTCCAAGGCTCCAGGAGAACCTCATTATGATTGAGTCATATTGACCAGCCTCGCCAAAGGCTCGGCATTTGGACCGTTTGCTTGATTCATCGACGCCTGTATAGCTTCACTTGTGAGGTATGGGGCTTCCTCGAATCGGCCATTGCCCGAATACCGGATTTCTCGGCAAGCGCTACTGCCCTCTTAATGGAACAGGCAAAGCCGGGAGGTGCCCCTCTCACGGCCTTCCCGGGTCCCTGCTGCTCGCGCCTTCGCCTACCTAATCATCCCTCATCAGCCATCCTCGAGATGAAACCTTCATCCACATTTCCGTCTTCATTCACGTTTCCGTCCAGCGACACTGTTATGGAAGCCACCATGTCCATCACGAGCTGCATGCCATTCCGTTCATCTCCAGCAGACGTGGGATGAAGGCAAAAAAAGGTCGGTTGGGCCAATCAAGCGGTTACTGAGGAGCAACGTCCATGGGACAAGCACAGGGATAGAGACCATCAGGCTCTGGTGCTGTACAACATACTAGGATCGCCAAGAAGTATCCCTTGGTAGTATCAGCAGGCAGTTTTGCAAACTTTCCGTCAAAATGGCCCCGAGGCAAGATAGCATCTAGGCAACAAGTCAATGTGGCCTTAAACTGTGCGCCATTTGACGTGCCTCTGGTAGCTTCTTCAGTCTCTGGTTTTCGTCCCACGTGCAAAGCGAGCCATATCTTATTAGCGAAAAGACGAAGTTGTCAAACAACAAGACGCACAAATCAAGAAGCTGGAGCGTCATCGTGATCAAAGGTTCAAAGATGGAGACAAAGACTTCAGAAAGCTCTTCAATCGTGTCCAAGCACTCAAGACAAACCTCAAGGATACAAGCGAAAAGGAGCGTCATCGTAATCGAAGGTTCAAAGATAGAGACAAGGACTTCAGAAAGCTTTTTAATCGTATCCAAGCGCTTAAGACAAACCTTAAGGATACGACCGAAAAGGAGCATAATATACAGTTATATATTCAGCAGCTAGAAGACCAGATCAATCATCGAGATGAAGAAATCGATAAGCTCTCTGATCTCAACAGAAAGCTCAAGGCAGAGGACAAGGACGAATATCGCACTCGGGAGACACGTCGGCATATCAAAGATCAAACCAAGACCGGACGAAACTAGCCGCAAGAATCTCCAAGCTCGTCGACAACGGCCAACAAACCAACAACTTTGTCAATATCGGGCTGTCTTCCCCACAAGATGCGGACATGATCAAAGCGGCTTATACTCGCAAACGATGGCGTTTACTCGGTTCTGACAGTACTGCCACTTCTGCGATATCGAGACAGATCCTACACCAGGGCTCTGGGCTGCAAATTCCAGTCCCACACACAATCCCGCCGCTCTGTGCCTCACTCTTCCTTCCATCCTGTCCAGCTGCCACTACTTCTTCAACCCTCGTCACGACCTTCCTCAGCCGGTACCAATGCGACTTCCATCGCGACTGACTCGCACTGGGACCGTCTTTCATCCTGCCGGTTCACATCGCAACCTGCCTTACGCTGTCATTTTCGCGACTTCCGTCACCACTGACTAGGTCGTCATGGCATCTTTTATCCTGCTGGCTTTCATTCCACCTTCACAGAGATTCACCCCGCCTTCCATCTCGCCAACTGTCGTCGCAACTTCCGTCAAAACTGACTGCGTCATCATACTGGCGTTCATGGCGACTTCCCTTACTCCAAGTCTCTGACACTGACTTCAATTGCGACTTCCATCCGAATCCCATGCCGACTTCTGTCGCGGCTAACTTACGTCACCATTGCCTTTCATCTTACCAGCTTCCATCCCAGTCAATTTTTCATCCTTTCAACTTTCATCTTTCAGCTTCATTATCATCTCCATTCACAACCTCAAGGCCTACAACACAACCTAGCGCCATGGCCCATGATGGATGCCGCCTCGTGCATCTCTCAACGGAGCTCATTTACCAGATCTTAGAGTATACCCCTCTACCGACACATCTTGATATGGCACTTACTTGCACGGCCCTACACTACCAGTGCCGGAAGCTCTTAGATCTTTACCGTAAAGCCGATGCAAGATACAGAATCTCCACCCAACAGCTCCATTCACCACTCTCATATAACAAAACACAGCGCCATGCCCCAAAGGGAATGCGTTCTCCTCCGTCTCTCAACGGAGCTCATTCTCCAGATCTTGGGGTATAGCCCTCCACCGACACATCTTGATATGGCACTCACTTGGACAAACCCTACACCACGCCCAAAGAGCAAGAAAACATCAGACCTCAATATGTGGTTTCGAAATAAACTCAGCGAAAGGTACCCTAACTTGGCAAAGATATCATAAACTTATGCTAACTTCCCTGAACCTTTCTGACATTTAGGATCGAGTTACCGAGTTTTATTTCCTCCCCTATGCCACCAGTGCCGGGATATCTTGGATCCTCATCGCAAAGTGGCTCACTTGCACTACACCATCAGTGCCGGAATCTCTTAGATCTTCACCGTGAAGCTCGCGAGAAATACAGGATCACATCAGACCTGGCTCCAGAAACAGTGAAAGATACTAGCAAAGCCACAATTGAGAGATGGCATGTTCGTGAGCTTCACGGTGAAGCCGATGCAAAATACAGAATCACATCGGACCTGTGTCCGGAAACTGTGCTTAAGCTCCTCAAAGATACAACGAAGACCAGAATCGAGAGATGGCATGTCCGTGAGCTTCACGGTGAAGCTCACGCAAAATACAGAATCACACCAGACCTATCAACAGAAACCAGAAGATACGACCAAAACCAAACCACCAGTACCGCAATATTTATGGGGTTCCTTGGCTAGGGGGAGGGAAAAACGGCGGAATGGCTTATACCAAAAATCGCCAATCTCCTACCAATATCTGCCCGCTGTTTTCCCTGACCCCGAGGCTTGGAACCCCTGCCAGTCACTTCCTTCGTTCGAAAAAGCAGCAACGTTGCAAGGCTGTTGACAGTGCCGATACGGCGGACCACGGCCGATTTGACTGCCAAAAGCAGAAACATATCCTCACTAAACAATCTCCAGCAAATCATGACTCTGTAAGTTAGAGAGCTTACATTAGGATAGACTAGAATGCTAACAGGACAAAAGGGTCAATCTTTATCAACAAGCGCCAGGAAAGCGGCTCATCCTTGCTTCGATCTACCACCAATTGATTCGCTCGACACACAGTTGCAGAGTAATACAGTAACAATCAAACAGATCCTCACCAAATAAGCTCCGGCAGATTGTAACTCTGCAAGTTAGAAAGATTGCATTGAGACAGGCGTGTGAGCTTCACGGTGACGTTCAGACAAGATAAAAAATGACGATTCGACCTGTCACCATAAACTCGAAGACACTACCAAAGCCAGGATCGAAAGATGGCATGTGGCCGATCCTTGCTGATATACCGGCTCGGAGCGTCGCCTCAAAGACCAAGAAAACACCAAATCCGGAAAAAGAATCTCAAACCAGACGGCAGAATATATCCTAAAGCTTGGGATGACCTACTCAAGTATTTGTCATCTAGAATCAAGGCGGGGAGCTTTCTTGCCTCTCTTGGCCTCGCCGGCCCAGGCGGTCTGACAATACAAGGGCTTATGTAGCGACGTCGACTGTGGCCGATCCTCGCTGATACGCGGACTTGGCATGTCATCAGCCACCTGGGCTTGGAGCCTCGACAGCATAAACCTCCAGACAGTCTACCGATATAAGACTTTGGGACATGGTATCGACTACACCTGGTGTTGGTCTACGGACTGCATATGCTGCAACTCTTCATCTTGAGAACAATTTCACCCCTTTGAACTTTTCATCGAAATCGGCTTTCATCCTCTACATTATGCATTATCCATTCGCCACCCCCAACGCTGTGTTCAACGTTTTTGGCGAACTCTGTCTACCAAGTCGGGTCAGCTCCTTCAAGCTGTTGCCGACATGTCCTGTTGTGGAATCATCAGGACATTCTTTTGTGGGCGAATATGACCTGAGCAATTCCAGCTACCTTACAGAAGCAGAGCGAGAAAGCGACAGAGGCCAATATGTGTAAGGAATCCACAGGTCGCCGAGAAAGTCACCTCTCTGGCCCGTATAACACGCAACTGAGTCGTTGTCAATAGCCTTAGGGTGGCCTCGGGTCATTGTCAAGATTTGGATAATTTATCAGCATATTGGGGAATGGGCTCCCAACATGCAATGCAAAGTTTGCCAAGCGTTGTCGAGAGCCTCAGGGCCATCTCGGCCTCTTATCAAGGTTTTGGTGATTTACCAGCAGGTTTGGACCATACCGAATCGGCAATGCGAGATTTGTCAAGCAGTGCGAAACTCTCAAAGACGATGCGGTAGCTACCAACCAGATGTCACACGCACTCAGATGCCTTTCCCTAGAAAGCGTTCATCTTCGATCAAGCCGCCAGGGTTTGGGGCCATCGATACTTCTCTATGACTCAAAGTCAGCCACGTATAGGGAGTCGGGATTAGAGACGACTTGCCGATTAGCAGATATCCTCATATAGAGGGGTTGTTCGTCGGGGCTACTGACGCAACTGTAAGGGAGACAAGACTTGGTCCAACCGGCCGGCATCA
The DNA here is from genome assembly GCA_013186925.1 of Fusarium succisae. Lineage (NCBI taxonomy): Eukaryota > Fungi > Ascomycota > Sordariomycetes > Hypocreales > Nectriaceae > Fusarium > Fusarium succisae. Next base: position 9,174 of record JAAOAW010000353.1, read on the forward strand.
CATTGAAAACGGCCCCAGTTTTCGTGAAAATTACCATTATCGACTGGTCTGGTGATTCAGAATGTCGTCTCTGGTATCGGTTGATCCCTTGGGATGAATGTTTTATCGTCAGCTAATGGGACGAGCCTTCATCTCAACATATAGAGCTGAAATGATAACGAGCGCATCTGGTGGCTGAGCTACCATGCTCGAGGGATCTCGATGCCAAGGCACGGAGAACACGCAACTGATATGGGACACTGCCTCGACTCTGATTGTACTGTGGCAAGGAAGAACAAGACCTTTCAGATCAAACTAGAGAAAGGAGCCTCGTCAGTGGAGCAATTCCTTGATTGCGACTCAAGTGACATCTCGTCTATTACAGGCTCCGTGGTTACAGTTGCAGGTGGTGAAGATGACGGACCGCCGGCCTGTGAAAACTCGGATGATGAATTCCTCGATTCTGATTTGGATTACCTCTCAGAGATAAACAAGCAGCAATCGGTCTATCCTTATTTTCTGCAGGTTCAGACCTTTGACAATGTGGAACACGAGTGCACAATATCGGTACTGGATGGCGTCCACGAGACAGACATGGAACAATTGGCAGACTCAACACTGGCGCAGGCTCCAGTCGTTGTGAGCCTATCCCCACATTAAAGCCATCATACAGCGACGCGCCTCGCCCAACATGGATAAGACACGAATTTGACATAGAGGACCGACCACACTCATATGTCCGCGAGAATCATAGTTTCGACTGGAAACCCCGACGAGGCCGGTCCGCATATCCCAGAAGGAGGGGGGATGACAAACTTGCTCTGAAACGTCTGCCCATTGGCTGGGTCGATACGATGATACATACTTCTTGCATCTGCGAGTTGCGTCAGCTCGGTGTCTAAAGTCTGGGCTGGCTGATAACAGGGGACGGTTCCCGTCCCTCAAAGCAACTGATCTAGCGAGCGGCAGAAGATGACGATGTCGCAGCTTTGGAACATTGCCGATGGCGGAGAATATGACAGTGTTACGAGTCGCTGGACGGACAAACATTGATCATGCGGTACACAGTTGTGATGATTACTGGACGGCAACATGTTTGGCCAGAGCCACTCGACGAAGCGACACTGGCTCCATCGCCGGTGTTGGATAATGCGCATTTTCATCATATACACGGCCTCATCGTCAGAGACAGAGACACGCCGTCTAACAAAGGAAACAACCCTCAACAAGTGCAAATATATAACTTCAAGGTCATAACTCAATCTTATCCCAGACATCCCAGAACAAGATTCTACTTTTTCTACTCTTCATCCCCTTCGTCCAACCGATGAAATGAATATCCTGCCAACCCAGATATACATGCATAGCTCCTCATTTCAAGCCGTGTATCAGAATGACTAGTTTTACCTAGACTCGCCTCTCAATGCGAGAGACATGCACGAACGAGCAAAACACTCTCTGAACTCACTTGAGTTGCTGCGACCCTCTCTCTATCGCCAATATCGGCAGCACCAAGGAGCTCAGACCCCTAACGCCCCCTCCCATTGAACATGAACATCTTCAGTTCATTTACACGGTCGGAGAGCAGAGAAAGGGCAGTAGGGGCTTGGGAAAAGCACGCCATCATCAAACCGTGGACGCGGGTCTGGGTCATCACAAAAGCAGGCCGAACGGGATTATCGGCCGAGTACCGGAATCAGAACACCAACCATCCGGGCCAGATGAGTTGGCGCTTGAAGCATGATGATTGCTTTTTTCTCGGAAGCAAACTCACCCCATCGCTTGAGCTAACCACCATAATGACTGAGCATGGTATCCTCAGTATGCTGACTATCGTCAGACGTAATGGGATTGTCTTTTGGAAATATTGGGAGCAGGGGCACCTGTGGAGGAGGAAGCAGACGGGGAACCCGTGAAAGGGGATGTTTTATCTGCCATCAGAGCCATAATGTGTGGTTTGGTGAATGAGCTTATCGATGCCAGGCCAGGGCAGTCAGTTTTGGAAAATCGCTTGGCGACAGTGCATCATTGGAGAAGGGTGGAAGTCAGATCACATGCAAAATGGGTCCGAAGTACATCACAACAAATCTACGGATTGACGACATGCGCTGATGCGGTCAATCCTGGTGGATGAACAGTCATCGACCAAACGGGCTCGGGAACTCGTAAACCATAACCTTCAGATGGTCCACCGATGCAGGAATTACAAGGGCAAGGAGCGACGTCGACTTTACGTGGCCAATCATGGCGGTTATACGGCCTTGTACCGACAACCACCAATGCAAAGGCTTTTGGGACGATATCGACTACATGTGGCCGATATCGGCGGATGCCCGAGCTTGGGACATTGTCAGTCGAAACCTCCACTACATCTACCAGTCAGATGCGTGCACCGAGAGCACAGAACGAGGTGCTCTGCATAAGTGGAAGGGGATACTCGAGCTCAAAAGGCCAGGGCTGGTTGGTAACAGCATCCCACAGGGAGATGAAAAGCCTCGCCTTTGGTCCGAAGCAAGCATTTCATTGGTATGGGCAGAAAATCTCCAAGCTGCTCAATCAAGTACAACAAAGATAGCCGCCACCAAGTCATGGTGAAGTCTCCGTTAAGATGTTGGGTCAAAAAGGAACATCACCGACACCTCTGGCCGACGCATGAACCCAACCTGGCATGCAGGAAAGGAGGCGGCCCCAGTCGTGTTCGGCGACAGCGAGGGGAGGAGGAGGTGAAGGTCCGAGGAGTGGCAGCCTGATCAGCGGTTCGAGGCACGCATCCCAATATTTCTCCTCCAGCCAAATGTTCCCCGGATGTTTGAAGAATCATCCTTGCCTTCAGGCCCGACCGCACATCACCGCCATGGATAGACATACAACCCCAGCTCATTTCGTTCATTTGACAGTCCAACGTTAACATCTACTTCCGAGCCCGAGCCACCAACTGAACAGCATCTACTTCTGGGTCCCAGCCAAATTGGAGATGAAGTCCCTTGTATAAGTCTTTGATGGACCACTGGCCCCCGCGTCCAAAAAGGCTAAATTTCACGGCCCGGTCAATTGTGGCGACTATTTAGCCAGATGATCTTTTTCTTCTTGACCTCGGGGCGATACGCCAACCCTTTCGGAACAGGTGTCCCCTGAGATGGAACTTTTCTTGTCAACGAGCGTTTCAGATGAGGAGGCACTCATCAAGTATGAGATGAGGCTATAAGAGTAAGGAGCAGTAGAAGGTATCAAGAACCTGAGAGAATGAGTGACGGTCAGAAGAAGAGACAGAGGGTAAGAAGACGCCGGCAGCGGGGAGTGACAGAGGGTATCAAGGCACTAGTGCGATGCCAGATGCCACGGCTACAACAGACAACATAATCGGCGATTATTATGATATCGAGTTGCGGACTTCCGCTCGCCCAGCGCCTCGGCGGCGGCCAAATACGTATATGTAGGAAAGAAATAATACCCTCACCGATTACTACGACATCGAGAGGTTAGCCAAGTATTCGACTACACAAGATCAGCTTTGTTATTCTTAAATAATCAGTTGGACTTTATGTCATAAGTACACCGAGAAACTCGCCAATAGAAGCAAGAAAACTTAGGACAAAAGAGCTTGACTACTTGAGTAAATTTAGCGTGAATTTAATACACCTTAAGATGGATAGTTCTTTTTGGCGCCTTATTTCATCCATTTTCTCACCAATGCTGTGACCGTCCTAGCTGTCCCAATTGACCCCGCAATTTGTCATAACTTCGAAGTACACACGGAATTATGTAATTTCACGCATCCAATCAATATTGGTGCACACGATAATGCCGACTGAATTCGATGAGGGCATGCGCAAAGCCAACGGCGGATCAAGAGTCGTCTAGTCTAATAAGGGCAAGCACTAGATGAAAATACCGATCGGCTTAACAAGTCTTGTCTATCGTGTTTTCTTGCTCCCCAGGTTCTCTGGCCGGTAGTTGCTGATCGAGTTGGTGCACGGGATTAGGTAGGAGTCCGCCGAAATCCATGCAAACAGTGGATAAAACCCAGCAGCCACGCAAGTGGAGAAAGTAACTTGACCTGGCCAGTCAGCTCTAGTAAACAACTGGTGATGGATAGGTTGGCCCGTGGGTTGAGGCTGACCTTTCGTCTGTGCCAGCAGCTGGTCATCGGTCCAAAGTGAGCTTTTCATCCATTGGAGGCTCGAACTTTATCCATTGAAGGCAACCATTTCGTCCACACGACAGAAGCCAGGGCCAGTCAGTCTCACTTGCCAATGCGGAAATTGAAAGCCCGGCCATTATTCCGAAGAATTATTTCACCAACCCACAGCAAGCATTTCATCTGTACGAGCAGCCGCTAGCACTTCAGAACAAGCATATCATCGATCTTAAGGCACCCGCCAGATCTGAAGCACGCATTTCATCTACATGGGCAGCTGCCGGCGGTTTAAGACAAGCATTTCATCTATACAAGCACCCGCCATTCAAAACAAGCATTTCGTCTGCACGAGCAGCCATCCAGTGATTCAAGACGAACATTTCATCTGTACGAGCACCCGCCGTGTTCGAAACAAGCATTTCATCTATACGAGGAGCCGGCCAGTGGTTCAAGACGAGCATTTCATCTGTACGAGCAGAGAGGATATACCAAGAGCCATAGGGATCTTCATCGCAGGATACTCCTCATATCTCGAAGCAAACGATAAAGCCGGCCATGACCAACAGGAATATCGACTTTCTCTGCGGGATTCGATATGTATATACATACTGCTTCAGATGGCATCACTCATGGAGCTTCGAATTACAAGCAGCTTGAAGCTGCTCATGCATCGACAATACAGAGTCAGTTGATAGGATGTCCAGGAATAGAAGATTCCCAACACATCCTCGTCAATACCCATACCCACCCTAGCACACACAAAAGAAGGTAGCCTCGGTCGTGTTCATTGGCAACGATGGGGACCCCGTTGGAGTTGATAGTCTGACCAACGGCTTGAATCAAGCATCTCATCATCGCTGCATCATCTATGACCACCATGGGGTCTATATTACCAGGGACTACCGCGAGAGAACAGTGGAGGATACCGGGTCACTGGTAATATAAATGCTAAAGGCTATAGTGTGCAATACAGAGCTAGATGGGCAATGGAGGCAAACATTAGATATCAGGTGTTCATCGATTTTTTCTATCAAGCTCCACGTTTTTATTACATTTCTTGACGTGAGTATAAGTAGGGAATGCATCAAAATTGTTAAATGTCCATGGAAACAAGTGGTTACACGCTCTATGCTAATGATGCTCGTATAAGAATACTCAGGGCGGTTAGACGCTTATGATCCACTTTATCCCGTTGCGACATGCGCTCGAGTGTCACTAAAAGCCCTCCATTGGTTAGAGCTGACGGGTTCCTGCATGAAACACGCCGATCAGTGGAGCTGTTTAGTATCAAGTTGAAGTCGCTTACAACTTATTCTATATAACGAAGATAGTCAAGTCAAACTTCAATATTACGAAGGGCGCAGTACTCGTTCAGACAGTAGGAGTTGATCAACTCGCCCTCCTGCCAGTGCAAGTGATCTCGTAGCCAATCAAAAAATCGCAGTGCTACGCCTTTTTCTTTTGGTTCTAATTGGATGTTCAGAAGTCGTGAAGTGACGAGATTCCAAGCGAAGTCCCGATTTATCATTGGCCCATCCGACAATTGTATAGAGGCGCGCCGGTGACAGTGATTCAGAGTGCCAGCAATTGCTGCGCGCGCGAGCAATCAGTGAGTGATTGCCATCACTCCCCTCCAGGTATAAATATCCCTTCTTCTCCCACATAATCTCTCTTCTTTTCTTTTTTTTTTCAGTCCCAACAGCAGCAACAGCAGCAGCAGCAACAGCAACAGCAACAACAAACTTTTTTTTCTGCCCGTCGCCCCCGCCTGCCTGTTTCGGCTTTT